>VUQS01058193.1:0-19625 GCA_015108495.1 Heterochromis multidens | reverse complement strand
GATTCAACAATAAGAAAGAGACTGGGCAAAAACGGCATCCATGGGAGAGTTCCAAGGAGAAAACCACTGCTGACCAAAAAGAACACAAAGGCTCGTCTCACATTTGTCAAAAAACTATCTTGATGATCCCCAAGACTTTTGGGAAAATATTCTGTGGACTGATGAGACAAAATTTAACTTTTTGGAAGGTTTGAGTCCCGTTACATCTGGTATCAAACTAACACAGCGTTTCATAAAAAGAACATCATAGCAACAGTCAAAGATGGTGGTGGTAGTGTGATGGTCTGGGGCTGCTTTGCTGCTTTGCTGCTTCAGGACCTGGATGACTTGCTGTAATTGATGGAACCATGAATTCTGAAAATCCTGAAGGAGAATATAAACAATTCTGCAAAGAAGAGTGGGCCAAAATTCCTCCACAGCGATGTGAAAGACTCATTTCCAGTTATCACAAACACTTGATTGCAGTTCTTGCTGCCAAGGGTGGCACAACCAGTTATTAGGTTATAGGGCAATTACTTTTTCACACAGGGCCAGGTAGGTTTGGATAACTTTTTTCCCTTAATAAATGAAATCATCATTTAAAAACTGCATTTTGTATTTACTCAGGTTATCTTTGTCTAATATGAAAATTTGTGTGATGAACATGTAAGTGTGACAAATGTGCAAAAAACTAAGAAATTAGGAAGGGGGCAAATACGTTTTCATACCACTGTAGATGCAAGTTAGATTAAGTGAATAGAATATAGTGCTAGATGAATATGTGTGAAAACTCTAAACGTTGTGTTGTGTAAAGTGCTTCGAGTGGTCAGTAAGATTATATGTACATAATATAGATTTAAATGTCAGTCCATACCATAGATACATCTATATTCCATACAGTAAACTGATGTATCACAGAATAAGTTAAATATCTCAAAGTATACTATTTAGGTATAACTCTGCATTGAACAGGTGCCATCTTTCAGAGAGTTTTCCTGTCATGGCATGATGTACCATGTAATCATCCCTTTGAACTCTATATTATAGTTATTGTGCTATTTAAGTGCCACAGCTGACAGAGAAGGTTGCCCTCCCTCAGGTCTATGCCAGCTGATGTGGAATAAATCAGCTCTGAGTCTACAGTTCATGTGGAAATATAGGTACATGCATGGGAAGGAATGCTACTAATAACTTGTCAAACATCATGAAAGTTTGTTAAAAGAGCTTCACTCTCTACTCCAGAGCATGTTGATGCATATGAAGAAAAAGTTCACTGACAACCTGACAAAAAAGTGAGATAGTTGGGCAATACTTGGATTTTGTTTAGATTATCTAAAATGTTTGTGTCACTCTGTGTATCTGGATATCAACAGCGTCTTGAGACTCAACCTGAAAGACGTACAACTTAATGTGGACCTACTTGAAATCACTTGTGATTTAATGTTGCCCACAAAATCAAAAAAAGCAGATGATACACATACAGCAGGTTTTACTATTGAGCCACCTTTACAGATACCAATAATAATCACTTTTAATAACGCAAATGATTTCACAACTATGACCTCTGTGGGAGAGTGAAAATAAAGCATGAATCTAAGAGTAAAGGAGAGAAAGAAAATGAAGATTTTATTCCAGTGTGAGTGAAGGCTCACGGAAAATTGTTTCTGAGCCGCTCTAATAGAATGAAGAATAGAGAAATATTGATCATACTGGTTGCTGAAAAATCTCTCCTTACTCTGCCATCATCACGCTCTCCACTTCTCCACTATGCCTTTCTCTCAATTTTATCCTTATCTTTATCCTTGCATGTGTGTGTGAGTGTGTAGATATTTCTATCACCAACTGATAGCAGTAACTGTGCAGGCTGGGTATTGCACGGAGAGGACGATTTCATTTCAGTGTAGATCAGCTGAAGGCGGACTCTGGTGAGAAAATTTTTTTCTTAAGGCTTCTGGTCGATTGAGCAGTATTTTGAAAGGAAAATTGATTTATAAATTTTTAACCAGACTGTGATGGAAACACATTATGTATCAGATTTTGGAGGGTGAGGATGACCACGGATGCACCCCATCATTACCCGTATGTGTGCATGTGTTTGTGTGTGCTCTTGTGCGTGTGTGTGTGATGGGTAATGGGTAATGGGGAGTAATAGCCTGGCCTGTGGAGAACTGCCCTAGCTGTCGCAGGATGATGACAGATAAAGCCTTGTGTCCCCTGATGATGATGATGACACTAATGCATTCACAGTCCGTTTCCCCTCACACTGATCTCCGCATGAAGGAATGAAGGAGAAGGGGTGGTGATGGGGCTGTATGTGTGTGTGTGTGTGTGTGTGTGTCTGCATGTAGGAGCAATTGAAAGCAGAGATGGGGGGGAGTGGAAGGAGAGAGGGAGAGGTCAATAACAGTCAAACATTATAATATTAATGTCTGCCTCTAGTCACACTTTCTCCTTCTTCAGCTTTCCATCCATCTCTCCTTAGATTGCAGAGCTTAGCCCACCTTCCTGCCTCTCACTCACTTTTTCCTCAGTAGGAAGGGATTAGTGGTCATTAGCTGGGGACTCTGATATAATGAGGCTCATCTGCTCCCACATGAAGGACAGTTTAATAGAGAGTGAAAGCTGCTTCTTCTGCCCAGGGGTGAGCACATTAACCCCGACTCACATTCGGCCTTATGGATAACCCAGGGGTGCATGGAGGCTGGGACATTTAGGAACACTTACGTAAACACACTTGTTCATAATGTATTTTGGAGGGTAAATATGCAAATATCACCTCTGGCGCATTCACAAAGGAAGTCCATGAAAATTAGACAAAAGTGTGTTCAAGCAAGTGTGTTAGTGCAGACACGCATTTTGCAGATGAGAATTCTGCATTACAGATGTTACACACACATCATTATACACACACACAAACACTCATTTGCTCTCCCTCCTCTCACTGTGAAATTTATTTCTTGATATTACCATCATGTCTCCCTTCGGTTCATTCTTTTGCTGTCTGAGCCAGAGCTGTAGGTGTGTGTCAGGAGTCTTTTCAGTGGCACCCGTGCTTCCGGCTGAGAGTTCTATCTCCTGTGAGAGCTACCGCTCTGAACATGACAGATAAGGCCTCCTCAATGCCACGGCGTCTACCACAAGCCAGCAAAAACACGCACACACACAAACGGGAAAGAGCTGGTGACACATATAGCTGGATGTGTATAAACTGTAAAGTGTGCAAACAGGTGCTTAAGCAGACACACATACACATAGCCATGGGTTGTGACACACAAAACAACCCTAATTTAAAGGCAAAAATGCAGAAATATTCACTCCTGTGGTCCAACAAGCATCAACACAAGTATTTACAGCCTTATCCCATTGCAAACACCATGTAGGTTTTGCTCATATGCTCTGGAAACCAATAGGTGGGTGTGAGAGAAACCAGAAATACCAGATGGCAACTATATGCGTTTGTGCAAATGTGTCTCACTTTGAAATGTAAATGGCATGAGTGGATGTGCTGCTAGGTACACCGACAGAGTGCATGGTGGGGGGAAGTGTGCCCGATGCTGCTGTATGTGATGAGACACTTAAGAGGGTTTCTGTACTTGCAGACAAACGTTTGCAGCTGGTAAACCCACAGGCAGCTTTAGACTGAAAGAGCAATATAACCTGCCAAAGATATTTTTCTAAAGTTTTGACTGAAGGGTCACAGCCCACTTGAACACAGGATGAAGATTTCAGGGAGATTTGGTGTAAGACTTTGTGCTGAATGTAATTTTTGAATATCTGTGGCTGCAGCTCCATATGAGCCAAGGGGATTGAAACATCCAACCTTGTATAACTGGAGGGATTGAATCATCCAACATATATCATTGCTGAAGGACTGAAGCATCCAATCTAAGTTGTGTTGGGTGGTAATAGGGTAAACTTGATTTGCCACCACAAAATAGGTATAGTGGAAGCCTAGGAACCTGCAGTAACCAAAAGATCAGTCAGAATATGGTTATACATATGTGCCACCACTATAGAACATTTTGGAAGAAATAAACTGATACCTGGATTGCATTCACCAAGGATATTTTTGTACTGTTTTTTGTACAATTTGTATTGTTCAACATTAAAAAATGGCTTTTAACTGAAAGCAAAGTGGGAGTAGTTCATGGTTGAACATACAAAGAACAGGACTTTATCAGGGTTAGGAAATATCAGGGTTTTAGTTAAATATTTACAAGTCATTGTTCTTTGTTCTAAACCTTTACCAAATGAGTGAGCACCAGTAGCTCAAAAGACAATTTTCATGCTTTAAGTGCTGCTGTATGGAAAACATACACTCACTTGCCACTTTATTAGGTACAACTTGCTGGTACTGCATTGGATCCCTTTTTGCCTTCAGAACTGATTTAATTCTTTGTGGCACAGATTCAACGAGGTGCTGGAAACATTCCACAGAGATTTTGGTCCATATTGACATGATAGCATCACACAGTTGCTGCAGATTTGTCAGCTGATGTGAATCTCCCATTTCAACACATTCTAAAGGTGCTCTGTCTGTGAACTCATTGTCATTTTCAAGAAACCAGTTTGAGATGATTTGAGCTTTGAGACATGGCTTGTTATCCTGCTGGAAGCAGCCATCAGAAGATGAGTACACTGTGGTCAAAAAGGGGTGAACACAGTTAGCAACAATACTAGGCTGTGGCATTTAAATATTGGTCAGTTGGTACTGAATTGGCCCAAAGTGTTCCAAGAAAATATCCTCCACACCACCACCAGCCTGAACTGTTGATACAAGGTAGGATCGATCCATGCTTTCATGCTGTTTACACCAAATTCTGACCCCACCATCCAAATGTTGCAGCAGAAATTGAGACTCGTCAGAGCAGGCAATGTTTTTCCAATCTTCTATTGACCAATTTTGGTGAGCCTGTGTGAATTGTAGCCTCAGTTTCCTGTTCTTCACTGACAGGAGTGGCATCCGGGGTGATCTTCTGCTGCTGTAGCCCATCTGCTTCACGGTTCGAGGTGTTGTGTGTTAAGAGATGCTCTTCTTGCTCTTCTTGGTTGTAGCAAGAGGTTATTTGAGTTACTGTTGCCTCCCTATTGTTTGAAACAGTCTGGCCATTCTCCTCTGACCTCTGATATCAACAAGACATTTTCTCTCAGAGAACTGCAGCTCACTGGATTTTTTCTCTTTTTTGGAGCAGTCACTGTAAACCCTAAAGATCCTCATGTGGGAAAATCCCAGTTGAATGTCTTGCAACAACAACCATGTCACATTCAAAATCACTTAAATCAGCTTTCTTCCCCATTCTGATGTTCAGTTTGAACTTCAGTGGGTCATCTTGACCATGTTTTCATGTCTAAATGTACTGAGTTGCTGCCATGCTGATTAGATATTTGCTTTAAGGAGCTGCTGAACAGGTATACCTAATAACGTGGCCAGTGAGTTTATTTAATCCACTGATAGTTTAATGAACTCATTCATGTTGATAAATATTTTAACGCGTTGAACACATTGAAGTTCAATTTCAGCATTTTCTTGTTATCGCTAAAAATGAAGTGAGTTCAGTTCAGTGGATCCAAAAGCACAAAACCAAAGGCAAGGTGATAAAGGCACACTTTGAGCTTTTCACACTCAAGGTCCAAAAATAATCAAGATACATAAACACTAAACAATTTAAAGCAATGGCACTAGAGAAAAAGGTGATATCACAATTGTGGTCTGATAAGTGACGTTGGATCTGGTGAGCAGTGTGTGTAGGAAGATCACAAACCCTGGGACTATGACACGTACATCCTCCTGGGCTGTGGGAGAAAGCCAGAGTACACAGTGAGAACATGCAAACTCCACACAGAAAGGCCCCAGCTAGCCAGCAGATTCAAATGCAGGACCTTCTTGCTGTGAGGCTACAATGTTAACTGCTGTAGCACTGTGCCACCAACTTATGGGCTAAAAAACAAAAAAGGCAAGATTACTTTACATAAGCGAAACATACATTTTAGAAGACAGGCTTCTGATAAAACACACCATTTGTGTTCAAATCAAGATTAACCAAGATTACAAACAAAACACAAAAAAATAATAGACAGTATATAAAGGATGGCGGTAGCCACAGTCTGTCATGGGCCCTGGATCTTGGGCCCTTGGTTTTGAGTTTTCTGTTAGTTCATTATTTCCTTTTGAGAAGTGATTGAGGTTCATGTTCTGTATTATTTGATAGTTTCTGTTACAGTGTTATTTTGTATTTCCTTATGCTTATGAGTTCTGTTATCTTCTGATGCTTGATATTGGTTCCTTATCATTTTGCCTCTGGCTTTTAGTTTAGTTATACATGATTCTAGGTTTATTAGTTCCCTTAAGCATTCCCATTCTGTTCCTTCAGTCTAGTCTTTGTGTAAGTCTTTTTGTCTTTCTTGTTCCCCTGTTTAGTTGTGTCAAGTTAATCATGTTTCCCATTCAGTTGTGTCTCTCTTCCTGTTTTATTTTGGTGTGTGTTGCTCTCTGTGTCTTCTGTTGAAGAGAGCTGTTCCCACTTCCCTCATTACCTTTGTATAAATTGTCTCAGTCTCCCCTTGTTCTTTTGTTGAGTTGTCCCCATATAGATGTGTGCTCCTAGTCTTGTTTTTTTCAATTTGTTTCTTGGATTCTGGACTTGTTTATGCCCCAGACAATCAGCATTAAAGCTTGCCTTGTCTCCTGCGTCCTGCATTTGGGTCTGCAAATTATTCCAGCTCTCACACAGCCTTAAACATGACACTATGAAGTCACCACTGGTTTTTAAAAATTAAATTTCTAAACCTCAAGTTTGGCAGTATGGCTGTCCCCATCATTTTTTTTTTTACAACCAAAAGAGACAATATTTGGACAAGAGGGTGGAGTTAACAGCTAATGCTAGCAAACCTTAGCTGCTAAATAACGACGTTAGCTGTTCGTGCATCAATAGACTGTATGCATAACGCAAATACACACTGCTAAGAAAAAGATTTTCTTGGATCATGTGTCAGTACTTTTGGTTGCAGTCACCACAGCATGTTTGATTTGACACAAATTTTATGCTGGATTCTTGACACAACCGGCACTATTAGTACACTGGCTTGTAACCCCCTGAGGCTGGGTTTGCATCTCATCCTGATCTTGAGTTAGGGATCCTTCACATGTATGCATGAACAATATGCCACAGAACCAGTTGAGAGGTCCAGTTCAAATGGACTGACAATTATGTAATACTTTTGTAGTCTTTTGACCAGTCAGTACACACTACAAACCACACTGACCCATGCAAACACACTCCCATACAGTCACACACATAGATGGATGACCATCTGTAACTCCAACCGACCGCACCCCTGATAATCCAAAACTTTTCCTGAACAAAATATCAGTGGGTGACTTATATAAATATTTAACCCGTCACGAAGAGACTGAAGCTGTTTTTTGTACCAGGCTGTAAACATGTTTACTTCTATGGTAAAGTGTGTGATTTAATATGGGGGTTGAGAAGGATTAAATTTCTTTTTGAGTCAGCTTTGTAATCATTTGGGAACTAAAATTTTTGGCACTTGGTTACAGTTTTCAGCCATAATGTTTGCTGCTTGATCCTACATACTAACCTCATGGTTCTCTGTTTGATGTTTAACCCCTATTTAACCTCTTATCTTTGTCTGCAGTGATGCTCAGTGGCTAACGGAAAGGGGGGACATTTTTGTGATTTCTTTAGATTACCTTAATATTGGCATGCATGCTTAGAGGAAAAAAGATATTGACTTAGTGAAGCAACAGTCACTTTTAAAGCACACATATATGAATCTGAAGGAAAACAGGGAAAAAAAGCACCCTCAACAGCAACTACTGGAGGTGGAAACAGAGCTTGAATATACTACATGAATATGCATAAAGTCTCATTTCAAATCCTTTATTTAAGGATGTGAAAGGCGGGGAGGGATACAAGTGCTCATGTTTCATGTCGTGAAAGTGTTCATGACATGAAATTGTTAATTTACATTCAGAATAGCATGCTCTCGATGTAGCATGAAGGAATTGAAGTCCCTTACGTGTTTACTGTTCTTAATGACTCCCTACTGTTGTTAAAAGAAGAAAACTGCGTAAATGGTTAAGAAAATAATTTGTTCTTTTTTCTTTTGCTCTCTCAGAGCTGACCTTGTACCATTATGTTGCTTGTTAGCCTGCTGTCTGTCCTGGATAGCTCCCTTAGATTGTATGCTTTGCTTGGAGCAATACTGTCGGATGGGTTGGTTGCTCCCAGTCATAGAGAACCATTAGTAAAGATGAGGCCAGCATGCAGACAAACCCAAACCACATTCTATAAACACATGTACTGTATGCACATTATATCCACTACAAATGAATATTTCCTCTGACATTTCACTTTTGCTGGCTGACCTTCACTGAAATAGCAATGAAGGTAGCCCTCACAGTGTGCTATATACTTAAGAGCTTTCTGCACTTCTGATGAAAGTGGAATTTTGATAGAATTTCTGAGAAAAGGCTATGCCACTGCTGTCAAACATGCTGCCTGCCAACTGTACCATCTGGAAGACCAAGCAAAAGACTGTCAGTGGTTGAAAAAAAAAGCCCACTGTTATACTGTTAAGATATGCAGACTACATGTCCAAATACGCAGGGGATAAAATTCTTCTCAAGGACTCTTCCTGGCCTGAGATAAACTCATGCATGTTTTCTCTTCTTCCAGAGTTTGGAATTAGTTTTCACAGAGCAATAAAACTAAATTTTACTGCAATAGATGGAGCGCTTTAAGAGTCATTTAGTCTCATATTTGACCTTAAATTTGTAGCCCCAAAACTGTAAGTGCTCTGCTTCTCAAGTGAGATATTTCTTCATGTTTCAACTATAACTGATAAACCTCTAAGAAATACCTTGAAATCAAGGTAGGGAAAGAAAGTTCACTTTTCTAGCATAATGTTAAAAAATAACATCAAACTAACATCAAACAAATTGATTTGCTCTGTACTCGACTGAAGTTTGGCCAACCATTTACTATCTATCTATCTATCTATCTATCTATCTATCTATCTATCTATCTATCTATCTATCTATCTATCTATATTGTCATGGTCCTGGCAACAGAAGGGAACATTGCAGACATTGAGGATAGCTTCCCACAAGCAAATGGAAACCATGAAGATGCCACTAGGAAAGCTGCAACAACCAAATAACTGCACCGACTAAGGCAAGTCCTGAGGAGTCAGCTGAATGGGAAGAGCAAGATCGGGGCAATCAACACGTATGCCCTGCCGGTCATCAGATACCCTGCTGGGATAGTAAGTTGGCCAAAGGAGGAGATAGAAGCAACTGACATCAAGACAAGAAAGCTCCTTGTCATGCATGGAGGGTTTCACCTCAAATCCAGCATCCTGAGACTGTACGCTAAGTGGAAGGAAGAAGGCCGAGGACTAGTGAGGGTCAGAACCACTATCCAGGATGAAACAACAAATATCCATGAGGACATTAGAAAGATGGCCACAACTGATGATGTGCTTAGTGAATACTTCAGGCAGCAGACACCCATGAAGGAAGAGGAGCAAGAACAGGAACCATCATGGAAGGACAGCCCCCTGCACGGCATGTACCACCGGCAGATAGAAGAAGTGGCTGATATCAAAAAATCCCACCAATGGCTGAACAAAGCTGGACTGAAAGACAGCACAGAGGCACTAATCATGGCAGCACAGGAACAAGCCCTAAGCACAAGATCTACCACACCAGGCAATACCCCAGGTGCAGGCTGTGCAAAGATGCCCCTGAGACTATCCAGCATATATACAGCGAGGCGCAGGATGCTAGCAGGCAGCTAGCATGGAGTGCCATGACCAAGTGGCAGCCATAGTATACAGGAACATCTGTGCTGAGTATGGCCTGGAAGTCCCAAGGTCAAAATGGAATACGCCCCCAAAGATGTTTGAGACTGACCAAGCTAAGATCCTGTGGGACTTCCAGATACAGACAGACAAACTGGTGATGGCTAACCAACCGGACACAGTAGTGGTGGACAAGCAGAGAAAGAAGGCTGTAGTGATAGATGTAGCTATACCAAGTGATAGCAACATCAGGAAGAAGGAACACGAGAAGCTCGAGAAATACCAAGGGCTGAGAGAGGAGCTAGAGAAGATGTGGAGGGTGAAAGTAACAGTGGTCCCCGTGGTAATCAGAGCACTCCGGGCAGTAACCCCCCAAACTGGGCGAGTAGCTCCAGCAGATCCCAGAAATGACATCAGAGATCTCTGTCCAGAAGAGCACAGTCCTAGGAACAGCAAAGATACTGTACAGGACCCTCAAGCTCCCAGGCCTCTGGTAGAGGACCCGAGCTTAAACGATAAAGACTGCCCCCAGGGCGAGTGGGGAATTTTATTTATATATATCACACACACACACACACACATACACACACACACGTATACATATATATTAATAATTAATCATTAATCATTGAATTTTGTGTTTATTTACATTTTATACATCATCCCAAATTCTTTGGAATTGTGAAATATAAAATTTCATGAATTGTTTTTGGTTGTATTGGATTTAAAAACAAGTAATAACTACAGTAGTTAGTTTCTTTATCAAAGGATTTCAACATTAAATTGGTTTATACAAAGGCGATAAAAATGTAGTCCTCCTCTCTTCTCAAAGAAAAATGCACAGAATTGAAACTGCTGGGCAAAGGTCTCATCTGTCTGTTTGGGGTCACTTAGGGTGATTCATGAACTGCAGTTAAATTTGCTATAAATCTGAAAACATCTGCATGGCCTACTCCCTCTAATGGGGAAAAAAGGGAAAGTGAAGTGAACATGCCTCATTCTTCATCTTTTCTGTCAGCTATATTTTTAAAAAACATGTCAGTAAGGATACTGAGTCAGTAATAGTACTAATAGCTGAAGTTAAATTGATATTCACTCCACCATCTTTCCTCCCCTTTCTGCTCCCTAAATAGGTTACCTCTCAGGCAATCACACACAAGGGAAGTCTGACTTCCCCATGAGTGTTTCCTCCTCACAACTTAACTGCAACTGCTAAGACAGAGACTTGTTTCAGTGAGAAAGTAAAAGAATGGGTGGAGGGGGGCTGGGACGGGTATTGTCTAGAAGTAGGTCAAAATGGCCGTAGCAGCAACTGTTTTGGCCAGAGACTAGAAGACGGGGGATCAAGGGATGGACTCAACTCGAGGCTTGGACTTTGTGGGGAGGGAGGGAGAAGAACATGATTAATGAGAGAAACTGGACTCTAGGACGAGACTGAAAAATATGTGAACATTTAAAGCATACCTGTGGTCACTGATAAGATAAGCAATATGAAAGAAGTAAGTGAGCCCGTTATCTCATTAAAGAGACTGAAAGCAGATGACCAGTCAAAGGATTAGATATTTTCAAATAAATTTCCCGCTCCTCATTTTCTGTTCAGTGAAATCTTTAGCTGATATAAGCCGTTTGCCTCTGTTTTGTGTTTTCTGTCACTTTGGAGAAAGTGTTGATGCCGACAGAGGCCCCTCAAACTAAGTCCACGCTTTCACACAAAACGTTTTTTAAAACCATCCCGCTGCTGTGTCTGGAGATAAGAGCCAAGAAAGAACCTTTTGAATAATAATACTGGGGGACTCTTTGTGTGTTTGTGTGTGTCTCTGTGTTACACTGGAATTGATACAGCATGCATGCAATTCTGTGTGCTCTGCTGGAAGGTGTTCTACACGCAAAAGAGCAGTTTTGGGGCCCTTTTATTTTACTTGATTATTTCATGCTTCCTCACTAAAATATGTGCATTTTCCTCCACTTCAGACATTTGGTTATAGTTGCTTGTTTTTATATAGGGATTTCATACAGTTCTAGTTTTGTGGTTTTCCTTCCCTGAAAAATGTCAGTGTTTTTGGTTTTCCCCTACAAAAAGTAGTTTCTACCTGGGGACCCTTTTCACATTCAGGAAGTCTGAGTGCTGTCAAAGAGACATTTCCCTACAAAAGTTTTCCAGATGGCTTAATTTAATTTAAAAGTCTTGCTCTAGGTAAGGAACTACTGCACTACAACACCTACATATATTTAAGCTGCAAAAAACTGGCACTAGAGTAGTACTATGCTACTTTTGCCTTGATGTAACACTATAAAAAACTTTCATCATGAATACTATAAACATACAATGCTGTGAAAAAGTATTTGCCCCATTCCTGATGTTATTCAAACCTACCTGGCCCTATGTGAGAAAGTAATTGTCCCCTAAACCTGATAACTAGTTGTGCCACCTTTGGCAGCAAGAACTGCAATCAAGCGTTTGCAATAACTGGAAATGAGTCTTTCACATTGCTGCAGAGGAATTTTGGCCCACTCTTCTTTGCAGAATTGTTTTAATACAGTTACATTGGAGGGTTTTCCACCATGAATGACCTGTTGAAGGTCACTCCAAAGCATCTCAATCTGATTTAAGGCCACTCCAAAACCTTCATTTTGTTTTGTTTTTTGAGCCATTCAGAGGTGGACTTGCTAGTGTGTTTCAGATCATTGTCCTGCTGTGTAACCCAAGTGCTCTTGAGCTTCAGGACATGAACTGATGGTCGGACATTCTCCTTCAGGATTTTCTGGTAGAGAGCAGAATTCATGGTTTCATCAATTACAGCAAGTCGTCCTAACGCAGCAAAGCAGCCCCAGACCATCACACTACCACCACCATCTTTGACTGTTGCTATGATGTTCTTTTTATGAAATGCTGTGTTAGTTTGATACCAGATGTAACGGGACTCAAACCTTCCAAAAGGTTCAGCTTTTGTTTCATCAGTCCACAGAATATTTTCCCCAAAATCTTGGGGATCATCAAGATGTTTTTTTGGTAAATGTGAGATGAGCCTTCGTGTTCTTTTTGGTCAGCAATTCTTTTTGAATCATGAACTCTGACCTTGACTGATGGAAGTGAGGTCTGCAGTTCTTTAGATGTTGTGGGTTCTTTTGTGACCTCCTGGATGAGTCATTGATGCGCTCTTGGAGTAATTTTGGTAGGCCGGCCACTCCTGGGAAGGTTCACCACTGTTCCAAGTTTTCTCCATTTGTGGATAATGGCTCTCACTGTGGTTCACTCGAGTCCCAACGCCTTGGTAATGGCGTTGTAACCCTATCCAGACTGATAGATGTCAATGATCGTGACATTGTGACAATTGTGGCATTATGTGTTGCTTTTTGAGATCTTTTGGGATTTGTTTGATGATCTGAAACATTTAAGTGTGAAAAAAATAAGAAATCAGGAAGGAGGCAAATACTTTGTTATGGCACTGAGTAAGTTTTTCACAATTGCTAAGTTTTGAAACCTTCCACCTTTGTGTCAAAACAGAATCCGAATTTTAAAAAAAAAACTTCATTCACAAAACCTCTTCTGGCAAAATCAAACAGTAGCTTCAAAACACTTTTATCTGTCCTCAAAAATAAAATAAATGTGTTTTCAGATTTCATACACAGCTAGCAAAATTAATAATAGTACTGTGCATTCAGCATGCACTACTGCAAAAAACAAAACCAAAAGGAACAAAAAAACAAGAGGCAATTTTACGTGATTTATTAACAAAGGCTTCAATGTGTAGAAGTGCATGGGACCCCCAAAGGAGAAGATGGAATGGGCCGATCAGAAGTGGAGCTGAGGTGAGCATCTGGGGTGAGTGGACAGACTAGGAAATTTCCTTCCAGGTGGTGCGATGGTAAGTGGGCAGATAATTGGGATTATTTTCTGAATGTGCATTCTAATTCCAAAGGAGTTATCCAGAGAGCTTGGAAAAGGGAGAGTATTCTGGCTGACACATGGAGGAGGACCTGAAACAAAGAGACGAGAGGCAAGGGTAATTAAACAGAGCAGAAAACAACTAAAAAGCTGGGCTGAGCCTGAATCTGTTACTACTTTGAGAAGCTGTGGGTGATGAGCTGATGGCAAGGCTGGGGTATTTGAAGAACACGCCTCCAGGAGGATCTCATAGACCCATTAAGACCTGCCCACTCACACTAAAGGGCAGGGAGAGAGAGAGAGGTGGGGGGGGATAAAAGAGGGGGAAGGTAGAAAAGACAATAAGGATGGGCCTGCTAGCTGAGGACCATGACATAAGAATATATATCCAGTGAAAACAGTGATGGACTTTACAGCCCCCACCTGTTTTCCTCTCTAAATCCGCTGATTATGACAGCAGAAAATCTCCTGAGTTCTCTTTGTACTTTTGCCTTTATTGTCATCCCACGAGCAAGAATAAGGTTGATTGCAGCCACTCAAATTTCACCTCAAACTTCTGTTCTTGGTGTTGTTTTTCCTGATCCTCTTCCTCCTCATCCACCGCATCTTAAACACATAAACACACACAATTACTGGTATCAATCCACAACTCCACAACTGTGCACGTTGTACATCAATGCATTGAACTGGCTTTTATTGGTTGTATTACAAATTGTGTCTAACATCTGTCACCTGTGGTTATTATTATGCATCACGAGTGCTGTGCAAACTGTGGTTTAGTGTGAGAGAATGTCTTTCAGTGTTTGCGAAAAGAGTGAATGAGACCTGCAAATTGTGTCACACATTTGCTGTTTTGACAAAACAGTGATTGATTCAATAAAAGGGTTTAGGACACTGAGTTACTGAGTTGGTGTTTCAGCAATTCAGAAGAACTAAGTTGATTTAGCAGCACCAAAATACTCAGCAACACAAAAAAGAGAAAGCAAACTGTCTTTCAAGTGGAAAACAAGCAGCACCACGGAAAGATATAAAAGCTTTGAAGCAGAAAATCTGTCTTCAATAACAATCTTCCATCAAGCATCTGCTTGTGTGTCACAAATACTTCACTTGTACTTGATTTTACTGAGTAAAACTTCCAGCTCATGCAAAGCCTAGTAAACGCTTTCCTGTGCTGATTTCAAACCCCTCTTACGGAGTCCCCTGCACAGCTGAGGAACCATTTGTGTGGGCTGCAATAGCCTCGCTCCTTCAGTCCCTTGGTTCTGTGCAGGCGAAACACACTTTACTCAAATCTTGATTAGTGGAGTGTTCTCCAGGCACAATCGCATGGTGGGATAATACACGCTGTCCACGAGGCTCATTCAAAATTAGAATTATTTCAAATTAGACCAAAAGCCCTTCGTGCACTGCAAGATTGCAGGCTGCCCTTTTTGACTGGTAATTTTACCCTATTCTTCCACTGGCACAAAGTGGCTCAGCCATAGGGAGAGATTGTTTTTCAGCAGATGCAATCAGTTTGTGTGCATGTGAGTGCGTGTCTGAGTGCGCGTGTGTTCATTTATCATCTCAAATGATCCTAATCAAGTCACAGCAAAGTGGCCTGGGACCCCGGCTGCTCCGACAGTCTCTGTGATTACAGTGAGTGTGCTTCAGTGGGATATAAAGGGTTTATTTATTAACACGTGACACATGACTCATATGTATAGGCAAGGTACAGTATCACACACTTGCGCATTTCTCTCCCACACACATTCACACCCACACACAGCCACTATGGCTCCTGTTTTCCAACCAGATATTGCACGGCTTAAGAGCTGTACTGCTTCTTTAACAACAATATGGTGCGCCCCTACTAATCTGCAGCTGTTTAACCACAAACACACACCCTCGCGCGTGCACACACACACACACACGTTCATTCTTCAATATTACCTCATCTATATTGGAGGTTTGTTAAAAGATGCTATCTCAGCAAATTCTGCTTTAAGAACAAGAGCTTGAGGACAGTTTCTCTCTGCTCATCTGTTTATGTATCACACTGCCTGTCTGTTTCTGCATGCTTTTTTTCCCTATAGGCATAAACTCTGCACAGTGTTTACCAAGTTAAAGATGCATCAGATGTTTTGTATGTGTGTGCATGGCTGCCTATCTATTTTTTTAGCTATACCCTGTGGTATGGTACAGGTTAAAGAAAGGACGTGTGAATATCAGATTAGTTGCACATAGCAACACACACACATATACATACACAGTCACAGATAAACACAGACACACGCACAAACACTTCAGACTTTAATGACCCAAGGCAGAGAGGTGTCATTTCTTATATATATGAGGGACTGGAGCGTGTGATGACAACAACAAATTGTTAGTGGGAGAAGAGAAGAGAAGAGAAGAGAAGAGAAGAGAAGAGATATCTTCTGACTGTAAAAAATGGAGAGAGAGAAGGTGGCTAGACTGGAGAGATGGAGACAGGAGGCTCAAAGTTGTAGCTAATTAAGGCTCTCTAGTAAAAAAAAAACAGAAAGAAAGAAAAGCTCTGGACATAGCGCAGAGGAAGATGTTATTAAATCATAGCCAGTGGTGAGGGAGAGCATGAAAACATTAATGCTCACATTCAAAGCACCGCCCAAGGCCTATTGGCTAGAGTTAGATTTAAAAAGTAACTAATATGAAAAATTAATTAGGGCTCTTGCACCGTTGGAGGGGGTGTCTCCCTGTCTGCTTGAAAAAACGAAAGAAGAAACAAACCTCCAGGTGACCAAGCTGACAGCTGAAGAGCTCCCACATGTAGAGGACTATCTTTATTGGTGAATTCAATCCATGTGACCTTTCTAAAAAGTAGAAAATTCAGGCTTGCTATATTTGTAATGTTCTAAGTGGAAACACGAGGCTGTCTTTAAATTAACCAAAACCAGAAGTGATAAAGTGAAGGTCAAATAGGACGGAGTACAATCAATTATTGATAAGCTGATTATAATTTACTGGCTGTTTTGTGAGTAAGGAACTATAATGAAAAGCAACTCATAGCTATGAAATATCACATGACCAACCTTTGGATCTGCTGTGTCAAGCTGCCATAGCCTTTTTCAGTCTATGCCTGTTAACTTTTTGCAGTCACATCACTGTAATCAAACGAGGATAGAAACTGGAATGCTTTCCAGTATATTTCTTCTCCCTTCTTGTTTCAGACTCACTGTAAACACAAAGACTTAAGTCAATACGAGTCAAAGTCACCTCTCAGAGTCAAAGGAGCAGACGCTGAATCCGTAAATGCTGACTATTAGGGGAACAAAAGAACAAAACACAGGATGGAATATTAGCTTTCTATTGTGTTGGATGGAGGGTGAAAAAAGAAAAAGAAGTCTTTCCACTCCCTCTCTCATCTCTTGTTCTTAGTGCCACAGAGGCTGATGATCCAAAGAGCTGCTCCAGTATGCAGGGATAAGCCGTGCCACTTGGATCTGTCACCATCACAGGGAGGAGGAGTGGAGGGGGAAGAAGTCTGAGAGAGCGAGAGACAGAGTGGCAGTGGGAGGCTAACGGGGAGCAAGAGCAATAAATCAAAAATCAAAAATCACACCATTCCTGGTCAGGCACCCTGCACACTGATTACTTGTTGATGATATACTCCCAGTAGTGCTCGGGGTGTTATTTGTAATGGTATGAAAATTGAAAACCTCTTGCATCTGCATTTTCTCCTTTTTTTTAAAAATAAAATACATTCTCAGGAAGTTTATTTTTTATGGCTTGTGTATATCTCACCACCGCCATGCTTTCTGAATTATCCAAGCATAGATGCAAAACATGCTTTCGTGTTTTAAAATGTAATATAAAATGGCACGGCTGAACTAAACCGTTCACTTTCAGGATACCCAGTGACAGTGATTACATTTTTTTTCTCCACCTAGGAATAAGGCTTGATTGTAATTGTGGGGCGAAGGGCAAACACCCCCAAGTCTCTTCATTAGCAGCTCTTTAGAGGGAGTGTAGTAGCTCTTTAAGTACTACCCAATGAAGCGGTCTTGATGGTCTTCTCAGTATATATGAAAGTACATATATAATTTATTTGCTGCATAGACAATGTCAGAGTACTTTCAAGGTTTGGATGGACATGAAATTCTCTCAGTTGAATCACAAGCGTGAGCATTGAGCAGTTTTTCTAAAAAAAAAAAAATCAACTTCTTTAATAAAAAGTTTAAAAAGTTAAAAGACATGAGCAAGAAACCAGAATTTAAAAAATATTACAAAGTTTGTGAGTCCAAGGTCCCCCAGTGCACCAACTTTCCACATCAAAACATCCTTACAAGACACTAGAAAGAAAGTTTACAGTCTGCTGTATGAATTCAGTTGATCACTTGTATTTAATCAGTTATAAAAATTTATTTTCACAGTCTTGCTGTTTCAGACCTTAACAGTTCTGGTGGTGAAATGCTCTCTTGGGGAATATTTCTCTTGTAAATACTGTAAACACTGAATTTAAAGAAAACAATTCTAATCTATTCACCTCTCAGGTCAATCAAGTCCCACACCTCCAGACTCACAAACAGCTGCTTCCCTTGGGCCATTCGGACTGCAAACAATCACGATCCCCCCTACCCTCCACACCCCCCAATCTAAACCATGGTCTGAGTAACCCTCATCACTCAGACCAGTCACACATGGACTCTATACACAGACCAAGTCTTTTGCACTACATTCACACACTTTGCTACTTGTTCTCTATATATGTGCCTTTTTCTTACTTTGTATATATTCCACTTGTCCTGCTATTTATTCCTCTTGCTTTGTTATTTATATTTCCGTACAGTAGTTGGGTATAGCACCTACAATTTCATTGTAAATGTACAATCACAATAAAGGGCTATTCTATTCTATTCTTGAACAGTTGATCAGTCTTGAATGCTGAATACGTACTGTCTTTCATGGTACATAAAATCATTAGGGTTTGGGTACAGGGTGTTTATCCATCCATCCATTTTCTTCTGCTTATCCAGTGCAGGGTCGTGGGGGGCTGAAGCCTAACCCGGCTGTCATGGAACAGGAGGCACAGCGCAGAAAGATCACTCCCTGGAGTCAAACCCAGGACCTTTTTTTTTTTGCTTTGAGGCCACAGTGCTAACCACGTCACCACCATTCTGACTTGAGCCAATATAAGAAAGGAAAAACAAAAGCAATACTTTAACATACAGTTAGGGTTATTGAAGTAGCTCGCTATGACATAGACCTAAACTGCTGTTTTGTCGATATCAACTATGGTGAGAATATTATAAATAAAAAAGGGAAAATTATGAAATCAGAGTTTGTGGTGGTAAAGTTCTTTATTCTATGTGCATCACAAAACTATGTATAATTAAAAATAAAAACTGAGGTGAAAGAATCTTTAATTAATTCAATTCAGTTCAATTCAATTTTATTTATATAGCGCCAAATCACAACAAAAGTCGCCTCAAGGCGCTTTATATTGTAAGGTAAAGACCCTACAATAATACAGAGAAAACCCCAACAATCAGATGACCCCCTATGAGCAAGCACTTGGCAACAGTGGGAAGGAAAAACTACCTTTTAACAGGAAGAAACCTCCGGCGGAACCAGGCTCAGGGAGGGGTAGCCATCCGCTGCGACCGGTGGTCGCGGGTGAGGGGAGAAAGACATGCTGTGGAAGAGAGCTGTGGAAGAGAGCCAGAGATTAATCAAAACTATCTATTTTATCCCTATTGTAACACTGAAAGCATTAAGGACAGAGTGGTAGCACACATTACAGTGCAACACCAGGTCTGAGACGCCTGATGGTTTAAACAGTTTGTACAACCCAAATTCTGGAAAAGTTGGGATGCTTTTTAATTTGAACAAAATGAAAACCAAAGGACTTCCAAATCACATGAGCCAATATTTTATTTACAACAGAACATAGATAACATGACAAATGTTGAAA
>VUQS01058178.1:4748-17317 GCA_015108495.1 Heterochromis multidens | reverse complement strand
AGAAATTCAAAAGAGAGAAGCAGGTGCAGCAGAATAAAAGAGATTTTACAGCCTTAGACCACAAATATTTACAGGAAAAGGGATAGAAGCGGTGCTGATCACAAGATCTACGATATACATATCACTACAGGATGAGCTTCAGACTACAGGATAGGCTTTCAAGTGAGAGTTCAGGGAGGTATGAGCAGGCAAGCAGAGCTGCAGCGTGTCAGGGGACGGCAGAGGGGGGCAGGCCTAGTGTACCTGTCTTCCTCAGGGGCCACATGTTCTACTAAGATCCTGGGACTTGGGGGAGTCTTTCGGGGCAAAGAGTTGGAACACCTGGAGGGGTGGGAAGGTGGGAGGGAGGAGGAGCATCCCAGTGGGAGAGAGGTTGTTAGTGAGGACAGGGACAGTGAAGGCTGTGAAACTGAATTTTCTTTCAACTTCTTGTCATAACATCAGTTAAAAGCTCCACAGAGTCCTGGCTTATCAAACATGTCATGTGAGAAATCTGTGAGCACATGTGAACAAACTGACACAATGTTAAAAATATACCAAAAATGCAAAAATGCACAAACACCATTTCTGTTGGATCTGGAAAAGTAAACCGTCTTTGCAGACTACAGAGAATCAAGCATGTTGTCACCAGCTGTTATATCCCTGTACATTCCTAACGAGAGCTTGTGCAGCATTTTTACCAATAATTCAGACTCGTTTGTTAGGTACTGGACTCCACCAGGGCACATAATTTGTATGGACAGAATTTCTGTGTGCAACGAAGGGGGCAGAGGGTGTCGGCTTTGGTGGTATCAGGATCACGATTCTGCTTTATGTGGTTGATGTGGACCTGCTGGATGGATTTCCAGCTCACAGTGGGGCGGTGTGCAGCCGTGTGTGAAGTAGCTGGAATAAGAACTAGCATCTCCAAATCTGAGGCCAGGATTCTCAGCTGGAAAAGGGTGGATTACTGGCTCAGGGTAAAGAGGTACAGAGAGAGATGGGTGTGAAGGTGAAGCTGTTGATTTACTGCTTGATCTCTTTTCTCACCCTCACCTCACTGTTTGAAATAAATAAATAATAAATACACAGTATCCATGTTGACATTTTTTGTGTTTACTGGCTGCAGACTGGAATCAATCTCAGTATATGACTCTTGGGAAGAAACTGAATAAGCATATTTCCAAAGAATATCTAATCACAAAGCTCACTTATGCTTCTTGGGATATAGGGATGTCTGGGGTCTATAACCTCCTTTGTTCTTGTTTAACTACTTCATCTGGTAAAGTATACAGAGTCAAATGCAGCTGGTTTATTTTCTGTCTTGGAAAATTAAACATATTGAGATATGCAAACCCAAATTCTAAACAACATCTAGATGTTTGTTTTTTTGTGAAGGTGTGCAATGGCAAATTCACACATGTATGAAAGGGGCACATGATATGAAGTGAAGTGGAGACATGCAGCATCCTAAAAACCAAAATGTTTAATGATTTAATCAGAAAAAGAGTGCAGACTAAAGTTGTTTGATCCACAGATGGTGTGCATGTTCTTCTGATACCTGTCTCTGTCAGTAGAGTGAAAGTCTGGTCTCAGACACGTGGTGCTGGCGCTCCTCACTCTGTCCAACGACGGCTGCAGGTCACTGCACCGCCACAACAGGGCAGCAGAGAGAGAAACAGAGATGCACAAGGACAGAGGATGCAAGGTGAGGTGATGAAGATGTTGTAAAACAGAGGGATGGTAAGTGGGATGGGGACAAAAGAAAATCCAGAAATAGTCAAAAGAAAGGTAACCAGGGACAAAATAAAGAAAGGAGCAAATAAAGACAAAGAGTGAAGATGGGAGGCCACCGCAGAGTGCAGAGGGAGAAGCCGAACGGAGGAGAGGTGATGAAGCAATTTGAAAAAGGAGGGTTGATAAGTGTGAGGGTGACAAAGGAAATCCAGAGAAAATCAGAAGAAAGGTAACGAGAAGAGAGAGACACAGAGAGAAGAACGGAGGCCATGAGACAGCGCATTAAAAAGGTAATGGCTCTGATGCTGTGTTTCCATTTATCACCGCCAGTCACTCCTCGCAGCCGTGAGACCACTCAGATGGGAGGTTGTCATGGGAACCAGGTCTAAGTGGGAGAAGGGATGGTTTGTGTGTGTCTGCGAGTGAACGGGGAGAGCAGAGCTCAGCTGTATGTCTGTCCTGTGTCACATCATGCTGCTTTGTGACAACAGTTACTATCAACAGATGGCTGGCTCGGTGCCATCGCATGACGTTGCACATGATGTTTTTAGGCCAAACGCCTGACATGGAAGGCAACAAGAGCTTAAGAGTAATACCCTCCTTTTACCAGCACACGCTCCAAAGGGAAAAGGAAACGGTTTTGGGTGGTGAGAGGACCAGTGGTGAGGGCGAGGAGACATGTGAAGCGGGTGTATTCTTACCTAACCGTGACCTCATCAGTGAACCTGAGCACACGGTGTGTGAGGATGCTACGAGGCAAGGTGCTGCCCCCCTCTTGCCTGTCGGGGGGCTTGCTCTTTAGGCATGCAGGGAGGGTGGAGCTGTGTGCCAGAAACCCCGCCCACGGCAGGTGGGGAAAGACCCGCATGCAAAGAGAGGCAAAGGAAAACAGAAATGATACACACAACTGACAGAAACAAGCAAAATAAGTGCAGGGAGGGGAAACACAACATGGAACTAACAAATGAAGCAGAGCATTTACATTGCAACATAAAGTAGGGTAGCGTTAATACATCCTATCCACAGCTTATGTAACAGCTCAATTAAAAAGGAGGTTCATGCAGCATAATGCTGGAAACACCACGCATAGAAAATTACCCAAAGACACGTGAGATGAGCTACATACGGTCTGTGACTTCAGAGGGAAGAATTCATTATGTAAGAATGTAGAGATTGTTCTCTTGTGGACTGACCCCGCACACATACATAGAGGGAGATTACATGTAACACCAATTATGTAACACAATCTACAGATCTAAAGCTGCCGAGGTGGCACGTGGCGAGGAAACCGAGCTGCAGCAGATCTATAGGATGTACGGGGTGCCGTTAAAAGGATTAGAGCAGAACAGACAGAAATGGAGGAAATTGCTTAAACACGAGGTCTGTCAGTCTGCTTATGTGTCTGATTATGTGTCCAGGAATGAGGCATTATAGCAAACGCAATGATGAGTATGTCTTTTTGATGCTGGTTTACGATTAGATTAGCATAAAGAGTGAAAATGGCTCATGGTGTCCAATGGTGAGCCTTTCTGCCCATTAGAACTTCTTAAACTCACAAGTTAACATTTCTCAGTTGCTAAATGTCCACATAAAAACCAAAGTGTCCCCAAAGTCCTTCATGAAGCAAGTCTCACCATTTCTTAAAACACCTCTGGGCAGTTTTATTGAAGCAATATTTAAATTATCTTTCATTTCAGTGGTCACAGGACATAAAAACTGCATGTCTATAATCCCCAGTTAAATGTAATGAATCTGTTTAAAGAGTTATACTTCTAGCGCATCTTTGCTGTAGACAGATTTCAATTCAGGATTCTCTGACTCCCGTGTCTCTGTTATTATGTTGCTGGTGTCCCCCTGTTTTTTAAGATTCTGGACTAAGCTACACCAAGCTATACAGAGTGGAATAAATCTTAGCTTTTAACTGTTGGAAAGAAACTGAAACAGCCTATTTATGAGAGAAGCTACACAGAGTTTACTGTTCTGTGAAAGCAGGAAAAAGGGGAAGTACGCAGATGCTACATACATACACACACTCTCTGATGTCGACATCTGATAAATGCTGTTTTTTGTATGTTTTTGGTGTGTTTTAGCCCATCAGCTGCAAAGCATCCTCAGGTTTCAGACTAATTTAACCAGCAGTCATCATCAGTGTGCTCCAGCAACTCCAAGCCCAAGCCAAGCTATAGCTGAATACATCATTCAGGGTTTTTTCATGAGACTTGATGGAGCTCCTACACAGACATCAAAGTTTCCTTTAAACAAGACTAAAACCACTTGTTGTTCTTTACTCTGTACCTGAAGCTGGTTACTAGTGGATATTACAAGCTCTGGTGGAGGGAGTAACTATAATATATATTTGCATCACTTCATATTCATACACAACAGCCAAAAAGCCCTTGCTCACAATAGTAGTCACTTAAATTGCACTGCCCCCAAACTGACATTAGTATAACTTGGTAAGTGCCCACTCTGTGATGCAAACAGTTGTTTTTCATATGATTGCTACAAGTTGCCAAAAGTCTCTGACATTCAGTGGTCTCCATTCACCACATTAAGGGTCTACAGACAGGCTAACAGCCCATCTTGGCTTTACTTAGCCTCAGCAACTTTAAACTAAATGTTAATGTCAGTGCTTACTAGCATACCAGCACTCTAATTAGCATTGAGGAAGACAGAAATTGAGACAAGACGCTACCTAAATGTTCAGGAAAATGGTCCCAGGTTCAAACCCAGGCAGGCCCCTTCTGTGTAGAATTTGAGGGTTTTCTCTGGGAATATAAATTATATATAAAACAGACGGGGATCATTTACAGCAATAAAATAACCCCACTGTGACCTCCCACAGCATTTTAGGGCCAATAACAACCATATCATGAATCGGTAATTACATTCTTTACGTTCAGCTGGCTGGCCAGAAATATTTTGAGTCAGTCCAAACATCAAGTGAGGCGAAGCCTAAACTAGCTAAATTGCTGTTACAATTATGCTTGGAAAACGCCCCTAAATGGGTCCTTGGCCCTAAAAGGTTTGAGAACCTCTGGTCTTGGGAGCACAAGTTTCAGCTGTCACACCCGGGCCATTTTCGCACATGAATATCTCCAAACTCAGCATGGTTCAGGTGAGGAAGTTGCCGACATAAAGTGTGCAGCAGACAGCACTGAATGCACCAGACTACCTCTGCTATTTGCACGTCTGTGGATGCTGCAGTCACTTTTTTTACAGGAGAAATGTTCAGGGCTGCCACACATGTGTGAAAATGACTCCAGATTAGGCTAAGCTCTGCTAGACCCTCATGGGTAGCATTACCAGAAATTACAATTCGTTTTTGGTTTTTTTTTTTTTAAGTATAACAACTGATGTTTAGTATTTGTGATTTGTAGTTGATGGGCTACAAATGACAAAGCAACTTGGCACACACTCCGACCACAGCACGCACAATCAGCACAGCGGTCTGGGAGACATATGGGCATTTATTGCATTGAGAGAACACTGCCACAAATAAATGGCCCACCAACTCCACAAATGAGTCTGGGAAAGCTGGACAGGCACAGAGAAGGGTTTGTGGGACTGCCTTTAATGCTAAAAGCTTACCTGTAAATGTCTTTATGGATACCGTTTACTAACAGGGGCATTTTGGGGGGGAGGGTGGTGCTGTATCTACCTATGCCCCTGGTTGTATGAGTGGAGATCATGCGCGTAAAGGAAGACAAGAAAAAAAGTGGAAAAACAATACATAACTGCTGTTATGTAGAGAAGACATCCAAAAAAAAAAAAAAAATTAATAAAAGAAATTAATCACAAAGCTTTGCCTCTTTTGAGGTCAGGTGCCGAGCAGGGCTTCAATCCCTCCATACAGTGTGTTGTGTTGTTATGTGACAGTTGTGATAGAAAAGAGTCAGATATGAATTTATGAGTGCGCTACAACTACTTGTGACACTTTTGTGTTCATGCATGTGCAGAAAAGCAGAAATAACAGACATAAACATAACCAAGACATTCCTTTTGCATTAAAAATGCCAACTTTAAGTGTTACGATGGAGTTGTTAACGTATAGTGGAAATGGAAATGATGACAGCTACTAAAACAAAGCTGAAAGCTGGCTGTCTTTTTCTTGTTCTTTTCTTTTCTTTTTACCTGTTTGTGTGCAGGCACTCGGCACTCCCGCCCCGGATAGACCTGTGCATCTCCAGGACCTCACTGTCATTGGCATGACGATGGGTGAACAAATGAAAAACAACACAAAAGAAGAGGATGGCAACTCAGACAGGCAAAGTGAAGTTATGAATGACAGAAACCAGGAAATCATAATTCTGAGATTTCAATCAAGTCTCCATTCAACAGTAGAGAATCCCATATGGAAAAGACTTAGAATAAACGTGTACGTACACTCCTGTAGTAAATATTCACGTTTTAAATGCAAGTCTCATAACATTTACTCAAGAAAGTAGCATCCAAGATAAATACTGTGTCCCAAATTAAATATTTTCATACTAGCACTTTCTATTTTGAGTGCATAAGTGCATCTGCACTGAAGGGGAGACTATAAGCTGTGCACTATGATGGCTTAACAGTAAAAGAGTTCTACACCTTCCACATTTAATGGCTGCAGTAGGAAGAATAGATCGAAGAACCCCAACACTCAGTACACTCAGTACACAGTACAACCTTAAACACTCACTCAGCCCTCGTGAGATAGTTCAGAATGACTCTGGAGCCTGCAGCCCAAAAATGTACATTTCATGGGAATTTCCATCATGTTTTTGATAGAAGGGGTCGCAACAATAGATGTAGTTTTATTTTCTGTGTTTGGACTGTAGTAAACTTCCTTTCCGTGAGTCTTAGGGATGTCAGCACGATGAGCCATTATATGGCACCCGCCATTTTGACTTGAGGCATGAGGCGAGCAGCAGCAGCCTCATGACAGCGTCACCTTCGAGCACCACGACTAGCTGCTTCTTCTCCACACATGGAAGTGTGTCATTTCATTTCAGACAGTGTCGATACTGTATTTGTGAAAACTGAAATAATGTGTGTTTTTGATTGAATAATGATTTTTGCTAATTTAGCTCTATTCACTCCTATTCACTGAGGACTGTCTTGCAGTTCTCTACTGAACTGCAGCAAATTTTTGCACAATAGTTTTAATAAGAGGTTGAATGGCTCTCGTAGCTCAGCTGTGGATTGCCTGAATACATCGTCAGCACAGCAGGAGAAGCTAAACAGCAGCAGATTTTTATCAGGCACGGATGTTACATGTACTGTAACAGTCTTTACAGTCTTTAGCTTAGAAGACTTAGAAGAAGTATTATGTGTCGTATGAGGCTCAACAACTTGTAAAGATTTGCAAAAACAAGATCGGGGTCAAATGCTACAATCGTTTTTTTTCTGATAAGTGCACAAATTGCTGTGATCAGTGTGAGATTACCCGATGCAAATAAGTGTCTACACACTTAGATTTAAAGATATAAAGGAGACAGATATAAAGGAGCTTAAACACAAGCCACAACAACTGCATTGCTGCAATCTGAAACTGAAGCATCCAGCATCTCAATTATACAACACACTTTGAATTGGGACCACCAGAGAAGCAAAGGGGTTCAATCCTCCAAAATCCAAATCTTTAATACTAAACTTGCATCATGTGTGGCAAATAATTCTGGCAAAGGGCAGGCAGAAAGAAAAGTCCAGAAACCCAAAAGTCATTCACAAGGAGCTCTATACACAAGGAAAACCAACATGAACATGAGGAATCCCAGAAACTGCTTAACAGCAAAGAGACCAGGACGATCTGGCTAGTGGGAAGTAAAGTACCAGTGCTATATGACAGGAAGTAAAACTGACAAAAGCGTCAAGAGACCAAGAATTACAAAATAAAGAAATGATTTGAACTTAACCCTAAACCAAAACCATGACACCAGCCACGTAGACATGTCAGGTGTGTGTTTTAACAGTCGGGTAGCTTGTTGTGGACGTACAACATGTGTAAACACAGCTTAGATTTCTTAAGTGTTCCTTCCTGCTGCTCTACATATCTACATGTTCTGTGTGAAAGAACCTTTAGGCTTTATAAGACACACACACACACACACACATATATATATATTTACTACAAGTTTTTTTTCTATTTCTTTTCCATATGGGTAGTTCCACTCTGTTAGTAGTATTAGTAGAAATTAGTTTGGTAAGATCACATTACACACACTGATAAACAAAAACAAGATTCAACCTTTGACAAATATCAGTAAATATAATTGTGTCAAGGCCCCATAAGTT
Source organism: Heterochromis multidens (assembly GCA_015108495.1). Classification (NCBI taxonomy): domain Eukaryota; kingdom Metazoa; phylum Chordata; class Actinopteri; order Cichliformes; family Cichlidae; genus Heterochromis; species Heterochromis multidens. The sequence goes on along the minus strand of VUQS01058178.1, from coordinate 9,328 downwards.
CATGTTTAATGATGGCCAGTTTCGCTGTTACAGAATGAACCACTGATCTCACCCATGTGAATCTTGTTTTTTCCATGTATTTTTTGCAAGTTAAAAAAGTCAACTGGAAGACATTTTCATAGCCCCGCCCCTCACCCTGAAGATCCCACGAGATTCCAATAACAGGTTACCTGTCCTCAGAGTACTCGTAGTCCGAGTCACCTGAGCGTTGGTGCTCCAAGTGGGGCTCGTGGTAATGGGAGGGGGAGTGGGAATGGTGGCGGTTCTGGTGGATCTCATCCAAACTCCTGACGATAAAAAAAACATGTGATTTCTACATGTAATGTGAAGATGAGTGCAGTCATTTATAGAAAGAAAATATTATAAAAATATAAAAAATATTATAAAGTTGTGATTTTATCATGTTTATCCTCACGTTAATGTAATCTGATTGAAGATGATTTGTCATGGTCCCTGGGTCTTGGACCCAGGGTTTTGAGTTTAGTTATATTTTCCTTATGAAATATTGATGCTTATGTGCTGGAGTGCTTTTGAGTTTACATTTCTGTATTCCTTGAGTATCTTTGGTTTTGTATTCTGGTCTTTGTTCTTGAAAGATTCATGTTCTTAGTTTCTTAGTCTTAGTTTCTGATATTAGTTTTGCTCTTTGGTTCTCCTGGTTCCCTGTCTCACCCCTATGTCTGGTCTTCAGTGTCTCTCGCTCTATCTCTGGGGCTCTCTCCCTGTGTTCAGTATTATTGTGTTCAGGTGTGTTTCCCAGTGTGTCCTCTCTGCCCTGTCCCCACCTGTTTCCCATCATCTCGTTACCCTGTATTGTATTTAGTTTCTCTGTCTGCCTTTGCTCCTCGTCGTGTCCGTCCTCATTGTGTGTGCTCTTGTCTTGTCTCGTCATTGTTTTTCTAGTCAGTCAGTCAGCCAGTCAGTTTGTTCTTAGTCAGAAGGTCAGTTTTGTTTCCCTCCATGTCCTTTTGTTATTTTGCTTTTTGTTTTTGCATCGCGTTTTTCCCAGCATAAATAAAGCTGTGGTTTTTAGTTCAAGTCCTGTCTGCAAGTCCTGCATTTGGGTCCTACTCTGTCTGCCACACACTTCCGGTTTCCTTGACATGATTTGATTCAGAGACACGAGGAGCACAGATTAAGAACTGAGATTAAAACGTTCTAGGTAAATGCTGCCTGTACTGCAAAGCGAGATTAATGTGTTATTGAGATATGTTAAGCCTAAAGTCAGGAGGGTGGCTCTCTTTTAACCTGGCTAAATCACCATGGTAACTGTGACGCTTAACACAAGCTAGAAGAACTACTAGAACACAGATTAGAAAATCAATCAGTTCATTTGTTGGTTATTTATCACCAAAAATTCAAAGAGTAAAATTAATTTTACTTTGACAAACTAAAGTAATTCCTATGTCTCCTTCATTTGGCAGTGGGACAGTGTCAAAGCTAAGCACACTGAGTGGCTTAAAGTTTCAAGTTTCAAGGCTCTAAGATGCAGCTGTGACATTTCAAATAAACTGCAGAACAGAGTGCACAGAGAAATAAATATATTAACTCACAAATTTACAGACAGATTTTCTGCCAGCGGTGCTCTGTTATGTTTTTTTTTTAATGTTTTATAGATCTCGTTCACCCTTTCCTCTGATTATGTCTCTGATTGGAGTAGGCGGCGCTCAATTTATCCATTTAATGTGGGAGAAGAATCGAATGAGGTATCAAACACCCCCTTTTATGTGAACGCCTGAAGCAGAGAGCCAGAGTTAATATAACAGAATATTGGAACTCTATTATGTTCTTCTTGGTATTAGTGGGCAAAAAAAACATGTTTCGGCTATGAGTGGTCATTACAAAAAAAAACAGGTTAGGTCCAAATGCTAATCAACACAGAAAGCATCTGCAGGTGGCCCATGTTGTCAAGACCTGGCACCCGATACAGCATTTAAGATTAGGACTTAGGAAGAGCCAGAGGTGGTTTGTTGCTTCCAGCTGTTCAAGTTAGTTAAATCCATATACAGCATCATCAAAGGATCCATATGTGGGGCTCCAAAGCGGTAACTTCATTAATTATTCCCCAAACAGAGTCGGGATTGGTCAGTATGGTGAAATACAATCAACTTTTAAATGTGGTTAGCTGTGACACACAGAGTCGCAGTTTTACCGTTAAATGATTTGTTACACACAGCAGCCATCCTCAGGCTGAGCCCTGATCTCCATTACAAAAATCACAAATATTTTTCTTTTTTTTTTTCTTTGTTTCTGCTTAAATTCAAAGTCAGGATTTGCAGTAGTGATTATTGTATTATTAATGTGTGCACTGATATTTACCATAACCGAATAATTTGTGTTATGAGTCTTATTATTAGCATTACCATTAAAATAAAAGATACTGCTAAAGCATCAAACTCAAACTAAAATAAAATCACAGTAAAATATAAAATTGAAATTAGGTTAAGGTTAATATTAATTATATACAACATTTACAGTATATCACATGTATTTATGTGCTAGTAACTAAAAGAACCAGCAGGTAACCTGGTAACAGATGACTTACTGTACATGAACAGAATTTTCAGTATTTGGAAAATTATTAAAATAATTCTGTGAATTCAATTCAATTCAAATTAATTCAATTCAATTTTATTTATATAGCACCAAATCCCAACAACAGTCGCCTCAAGGTGCTTTATATTGTAAGGTAAAGACCCTACAATAATACAGAAAAGCCCAACAATCAGACGACCCCCTGTGAGCGACAGTGGGAAGGAAAAACTCCCTTTTAACAGGAAGAAACATCCAGCTGAACCAGGTATGTTGAGCAGTAATCTTCAGAGGCACAGGTACACAAGTCAGCTACTTCCATACCCAGTTCACAAACTAAACAACACTGGACCTTTACTTTAGGGTTCCCCCACCTGCCAAATCATCACTCAAAGTTCAGCAGGTAAAGCTTGCAGGTGAAACTCACCTTTGCATGGGCACATGCGGAGGCCGAGACCGAGCCCTGCACGAGTCCTCTCGGTGAGGAGACACTGAGCGCGAGCGGTGCTGGACGGGCCTCTGTTGCTCAGGCACAGCCAACGTGCTGCCCCGCTCTCTCTCCCTGGAGTTACGCTCTGCACCTGCACCCACACACAGATCCAGTATGGACACACAAACACGTGCAAAACAAGCAAAATACATGTTTCAAGATTCATACACATAAAACATACACACAGTAGGAAGACACACACTCACACACATCCAGGCATCAGTTGTGTCCTTTGGTAAGGATGCACTAGTTGTGAGTGCTGCGCTACTCGCTACTATTACAGGTGCCATTCACCTACAGACTGTAAAACATGACATCAGGATGTTTTACAGGCAAATGAGCAGCTTGCAAACACAATTTAGCTGGTCATGTGACTCTTTCTGCAAATGTGTCTGTCAGACCTGAGGATAGCTTGTTTTAATCCCATGAAGTGGCTGATGAGATGACAGATCAGACATTTACAGTTACAAGGCTACAAAGATATAGTAAGTCACATGATACAGAAGAAAATAAATAAAACAAATGCAGTTACAGAGCTAGCATTAGCTTAATTTAAAGCTGGGATAGGCAGTAATTTTGGGTCTTACCAGGGGGGAAAAAATAAAACAAAACACACACACACACACACACACCACAAAAAGACCCTTTCCTGTTGTCTGAGAGAAAACTACACTTCTGCACCTCTTGGATTTGTGATGGGAGATTTTGGCCAATCACAGGTCAGAGAGAAGCCACTCTAATTGGCTCTTGTACAAATTCATGTGAACTTCCCTTTGGATGGTGGAAACCCAGATTCAGTGGTGGATATTCCTGCATTAAAAGCAGCTATTCCACTGACAACAACTCCGTACACTGCAAAGCAACCCAAAAAAGGAACATTTAATGCACTAAAATAAATCTCATCTCAGGAGAGTATATTCATTATCACCAGGGAGCAGTGAGGAGCTTCTCTTACATTTTCTGTGATATGGTTAGGTTGTGGAGGTAACATGGCTGGCTGGCTGGCGTATATGTATAGCCTGCATATGTCAAATCTTGTCTGATGGAATGGGCTTAGGACACTTATGGGAGAGAAGTAGCTGCATTTCATTAGGTAAGGAGTCCCTACAGAAAACAACGTAGACATTCCTGAACCATTAACGTGGCTAGCAGAAATCACTCAGGTTAGAGTTAGAAGCAACATATCTATATATAGAACAGTTAATGGGTGTGTTAAGACATGGTTGGCAATTTAGTGTGATCTGTTCATCCATTCATCCATTTTGTTATACTGCAGAAGGGTTGGGGCATGTTCCAGATAACATAGGGTAAAAGGAGGGTTACAGCATGTACAGGTTATGTCCTCTTCATATTTGTGAAAATACAACATGTGAAATGTTTATAAAAGTGACATGATATGATTTAAAAGTCTCATTGCTGGTTAATGGTACAGAACCACAGTCGTGGCCAGTAAGGCAAAGATGTAAAATTGCAGCTGGTAAAGAAAAAAAAGATTCTGTTATTTAATTATGACATTTATTGTAAAAAAAAAAAAAAAAAAAAAAAAAAAAAAAAAAAA
>VUQS01058170.1:0-14463 GCA_015108495.1 Heterochromis multidens | reverse complement strand
CCCAGTTTCGGCCAAGCTTTAGCTGTGGGACAGATGGCCTCACATTTGACTCTAGAATACTTTGGTATACAGAGGAGTTCATGGTCCACTCAGTGACTGCAAGGTGCCCAGGTCCTGTGGCTGCAGAACAAGCAGAACAGCTTTCTACTGCAGCCCTTCCAAACTAGCCGTACTTGTTCAGTCTTTTTCTAATTGCACTGCCATGAACTTTAACCTTGCAGTTTCTCTAAGCATCATACAGAAATAACACACTATAACAGAGTGTTGCCTAATGAAGGGCCTTCCAGACAGAAACAGCCCAATAATCAAATCTTCCCACATATGCTATCTACCTCGTGATATCCTCTGCCATGAAATTTGATGGTAGAGTGAGAAAACACTGGAGTATCACCTATTAGATGTATATTCAAAACGAGAAATCGTCTTTTTAAAAAAAATCTATAATAAATGTGCTCCATTAAATATGCAGGACAGGGAGATATGAATTCTATGTTCTCCATCAGCTCAGAGTCAGAGTGACCTAGAAACAATTAAACGCACGATGGATACTGAAACCGATTTATCTCCAGGGAGATTTGTCTGCTTTTGTAAAGAAGAGTATCTGAGAAAAAATGTGTGTATTAGAGATAAAAAGTAAAGTGAATGCAAAAAGAGAAGAAAAGCTAAGTATATAGGTTGTGAGTTGGCTCTGAGGTACAGAACAGCAGACAAACGTGAAGCAGGCAGCCCAAAGCCAAGTCTTTGTTTTATGTTTTGCAGCCAAAGCTCAGAGAATCTGATGCACTAAAGAACAAAATGATCTGTGGCCTCTGAGAGCAGCAAAAAAACAGAATACAAATGAGAGCTTTGTATGCAACAATGTGCTGCACGCCACTCCACTGTGCTCCTCCCATGATGCCAGCCTTCTGGACACCCACTTTAATCATCTCTAGGCTGTCAAATCATGGTATTTACAGCATGTCTGAGGCCAGTGTTCATATCCAGGACTTTTCAAAACATTTCAAAATAAGATTTTCAGCTGCCACACTACCGATAAACATTTGCATATGTTGTGTTAGTCTGGCCTGTGGGTTTCTCTCTGATATGAAAATTTCGAGGGTACACTGACACAACATGGCACAAATATTACACAAGATTGTTGTCAGAGCCTCTGCTCCTCTAGAAGGACTAAGAAAAAATAACTTTTTTTTTTTAATCTGGCTGCTCACATTTAGCCACAAGAGCTTTAGTGAGATCCATCACTGATGTCTGGCAGCAAGGCCTGGCTCCCACTTGTCCAATTCCTCCCAAAGGTGTTGGATGTGTTTGAGGTCAGGAATCTGTACAGGCCAGTTAAGTTCTTGCACAATAGGAAAAACATTTCTTTAAGTACTTGGCTTTGCACAAACAGGAATTGCAATGCTGAAAAAGGAAAGGATTCACAATTTTTTTTAAATATCACTGCATGCTGCACGATGATGATTCACTCAATCATTTTTAAAAAGTTCCAAACCATACCAGAACTTTCCTTTCACCATGCTAGGGTTAAAAAAAACAAAAAAACAAAAAAAACAAATCTAAAGGTGCATTAAACAAACAGCAGACACTTCAGATCCCACTGCAGCCAGCCAACATAATGATTTTCATACCAGTCAAGAGGTTGGAAGCTCTTTTGCCTGTGTAATTACAGAGCAAATTAACTGTGCAGTCACAACAGAGAAAGCGTATTTGCTGTATTCTCCATGTTTTTCAGCTGAAGAGCTCTGACAGGTTTCTGCATTATAGGGGAGCTGAAAATGGACGTGCAGGGCACTCTGTCCATTTATATGAATGTTTATTGACTGAAGTGGCTGAAAGGGTCACACTGCAGCCACCTAGACCTGTGACTGTTTTAATCAAATGGGCTGTGAGAGTGTTTGAACTGCATGTGAGTGTGCATTTTGTGGTCAAGTGGATGTTGTATGTAATGCAGTATGTTCTGAACCATATTTGAAAATGGATACTCCAAAAAACCAAAAACAAACAAAAAAAAAAACCCCCAATTGAAATAACAGGTTTTAAATGAGAACGAAACACTGCTACATTCACCACTTTACCAAAAACATCCAGCAAACACATTAAAATGACTTTTAATGGCTCAATTTTCACATCCTATCTGGTGGAAGTAAATGACAAAATTCACCATCTTATCACCACATAGTATGCACAAATTTAGTATGATAAGAAATTTGGGGACGTCCCTCCCTGCAGTAGCTGATAATAGTAGATGTACAATAACTCACATGGATTCAGATGGAGACTCTGTTTGCTGACAAAAAAAACTCTTCACCTTTTCTTCTCACACTGTCCCAAAGTCTTATATTTCTCAAAGAACAATCAAAAGCTGCAGATTTAGCTGCAGAGTATTTTGTAGTAAACTAAATATAGATATTTCAGAGGTGGTGGTGAGAGGACAGCACAGGCATTCTGTCAAAACTAGCTAGCAATCATACTGGATAACATTTATTCCAAGTGTCCAACAGTACAGCTGTGTCTGTGCACAGAGACTTACAAAATGTTTGTGATTTTTTTCAAAGCTGGGTAACTTCTGGAATCCATGGCAAGTGTTATTAATTCAAGCTAAACGCACCTGCAGTCATCTGCAAAGCTTATGACTGCAGCTGTATGGGGCAGTTTGTGTTTCATCTAAATGTAGAGAAAACCTTGCATTTAAAAAAAAAATACTGGCGGCCACCAGTGCTACCCATCAGCCTCCTAGTACATGCACCTATGGTATGAATGTGAAAATCCTACATCGCTTCGTTCTCAAGTTATCACATTCACAAGATTTTCAGAAAACTTGACCTCTGACCTTGACCTTGAGGTCGAGGTCACCGAGATTCGAAGATTTTTAGTAGATGCACCTATGGTATCAATTGTTATTGCATTCACAAACTTGGGTGTCCACGCCGCCCGCCCGCCTGCATGCACGCTCGCCTGGCAGGGTGACAACAAGGTAATGGGGTAAAGATGGTTACAATAAAATAGTAACTAAAGCCCATTTGCATCCAGTAATGATGTATGAATATTAGCAGCCATCAAGATAAACAGCTAGTGGTGCAAACTGTGCAACTAAGTGCAAGTGGACTACTGGAGAAGCTTAAGATGCATCAAAATCTGAAAATCATCGAAAAAAAAAAACATTGTACAAAGCATCGCACTCAGTGTATTACTTTATATTATTTGAGAACAGTTCTTGTTTCTGCAGCCACTTATATAGTATAATCAGATTCTCTCATATTTCCAACACAGGAAAGCTGGGAGGAAGACCAGGAGACGACATGGAGTAAACGGCCTCGAAGTGGATTTGAACCTTGTGGCATATGTGTCACCTGCTCCACCCAATGGGCTAAACCGTCATCTCCATTTCATTTTTATATGTCAACCTCTGCACCATTTTTTGGACAATCAGCTTCACATTTCTGACCTGCTTCTGCTTCACAGAGGCTCAGCTGCCTTTTTTTTGGACCACAATATTTCCTTTATGGGGTCACACATCACACGGTAACCCATTTCAAAGAGCAAGCCTGTCTAAGCTGTAACAGAAGCTTTTAATATCCGCTGTCTGCTCAAACAAATATGGATTAAAGAGATGGTGAAGCTCTATTTAACAGACAGGTCAAATGCTGAACATCCCCTTTTTCTGGACTAAACTAAGCTTTTGTATATCATAATAGACTTGATGAATCATTTGAATTGCTGAGCTCTGTTGTTAAAAACTTCATTGAACATCCGTATTGGAGCAGATTAAAAAGACCACGTTGTTGAAGCTTGATCAGCATCCAGGAGGCCAAAAAGGTTATGTTTACAGGCTTGTCAAGCATTGCTTTATTTCTGACTGGCAGCGATAATGAACATTCATTTCTACAGTCGTCCAGGGACACAGATGAAAGGTTTTAGCTGCTGATGCCAACCTCTGGATTTTCACTGTGTCCATCTGTCCAGCCAATGCATCAGGGAGGAGCTCGGTGGAAACACGGACCAGGTCATATGACTCAGCCACCCAGGAGTGAGATGCCAGACGTGGCACAGCAGCTTTCCTAATTACTACAATATGTTAAACCTTCTAAGCTGTCCTCACGGCTGCAAGTTTTCCAGAGAAACCTGACCTACATTTCCTCTGCATGCTCTGAATTCAGAAAAAGTTCTTTAAGCCTCTGTGAAGGGAGAACCGAAATAGCATCTCCCTCTTCTCATGCTGCTGCTAGAGCCACACTCACAATACAGCCTACAGGGTCCTCCTGCAAAACCGCAAGAATGAAAGGGTGCACTCATGAGAGACTGCACAAAATGCAATGAAGAAAGGCACGAGGTGGATATGACATTAGTAATCAACAAGCAATGCTCGATTTACCTGCTGCCAAAGCAAAAAGCAACACAAACACTGCTGCTATGGAAATCAGTGATTAATGTATTACAAGGATTTCCCTGGAAGCCACTGTTTGGACACACAAATAAAAAAAGACACACACCTATACTGGAAATAAGGCTGCAGTGAGTAACAATAAGTCCATTCAGCACAGAAATTCACTTTTCCACGGGCTAAAATCGTTGACATTAAAATGAAAGAACAAATCAAGATGCCAGGGAGTAAATCAAAGCGAGGCACTCGATGAATATTAATGTCACCAAACCTAAAGTGTAAATGTAAAACTTTTTCAGAAACCCAATTCAGGCTGATGATGCAGCAGTTATATCACCAGCGAGGCAGAACATTTAATTTCAGCCTGAGACATTACTCCTTGTTGTTAATTTTCTGTGCATTTTTGTGACAGTAATTATTAAATCTGCATTTCTGTTGTCTCATTAACCAAACTTTATCACGCCCATTAAAGGAAATAGACTCATCAATATTTCAGAACATCTTGATTCAAAGAAGAACAAGGCAGCCGGCAGACCAAGCACCTCAAATGACACATTTCCTTTTGACTTCACTAAACCTTGACTGTTCGTGGGCTGCCTCGATATAATCTCATCTGGCACAAAGTTTTCACACATCTCTCTCTGCCTTTTTAGCCTGTTAACCTCTTTCTTTCTGCATTACACTTAAAAAAAATTATACTGGAACATTGGGCAAAGTAAACAGGCCCCAGGATGGCCTGTGTAATCACGAAGCTATTTCAATAATTTGAGCCACATTTGGAAATAAGGTCACCTCCAACAATGACAGAAAATCCAGTTTTACACAATGATGTTCTTTAGAAATGGAACTGATCTATTAGCAGAATTGAGATGGAAATGAGATTTGTGGATTTGGGTGAACAAACGAAGCGGACATTATTGTAACAGAATGGAGCTTTATCACAGTTACGTAACAGGGTATGAAAGTAATGAGCGCTGCATAACAATATTACCTGTTGAACAGAACATGATCAACTCAAGGCCCGCTTTCAAGCATCTTATAGTCTTAAAAACTGAGCAAGCCTAATGAAGACAATGAGGAAATCTGCAAAAGAACATGAAGCTAATGGAAAAAGTGAAATTATCAGGAAGCTGTAAGATCAGAGACCAAGGTAAAAGATCTGTGCAGAAGTCTTGAGCCACCCCTCCTCAGGTTTGCTTTTACTGTGTTGTATGTTTGGGATCATTGTCATGCTGAAAAATGAAGCTATTGCCAATCAAACACTTTCCAGATGGTATTTCATGGTGGATCAAAATCTGATGGTACTCTTCTGTGTTCAGAATTCCATCAATTTTGACAAGGACCTCCAACATCATTGGCTGAACTGCAGCCCCAAACCATGACAGAGCCTCCACCACGTTTTACAGATGGCTGATTTTCAGTCCACTTCTTGTGTAATGTGGCATACCTCAGTCTTTTCTCCCCATTTCCCCTTCTTTAAGAACGGCTTCTTGACAGCCACCCTTCCATTGAGACCATTTCTGATGAGGCTTTAGTGAACAGTAGATGGATCAGCTGAAGGTCCAAATGCATCTCTCAGGTCCTGTGTCAGGTCTTTGCTGTATTTTTTCCTATTTGTTAAGGACATGAATTTCAGATACTGTTCATCTGCTGTAGATACTTTTGTTAGACCTGCCACTTCTTTTGTTCTCCACTTGTCCAGTTTACTCAAATCTTTTAAGGACACACTGCACATTTAAAATAGGTTCTTTGCTAAGTTGTCTGTTATGTGTAGACACAACACTAGTTCGTCCCTTGAATTAGGTGTCTTTTTATGCCTGAATGATTCATAGGTCAGTGTTAAGTAGTTCAACAACAAACAAAAAAAACATCCTCTGAAAATGGTCAGGTACAAGGACTGGACTGAAAATGAGAAAAAGTAAAATATAGAGAAATAAAGGGTAATTCAAGACTTTTGCACAGTACTGTAAAAGATCAAGAAGTCTGTGGAAACTACATTTATGGCTGTTCTCAGATTTGCAGCACTCTGTTGAGGGAGTATAAATCCGACAAAGTCCACATTTGTAGGAGGAAGGCACGGTGTCACTGACGATCAAACACACAATGTCAACTAGACGACACCAGTTCATTTCCCAAATGGGAACACCGTTTCTACACACAGTTCACCACCTTAACCAACATCAAACGCTACTTCTAATCGTTTCTCGCTTACCTTCACAACATTAACCACATGTTACAGGGCAATGTTTTCCCATCTGCAACAAGCTCCTCCTCCATCCTTTCTAGGTTACCTCTGGGGGGTGTTGATAACACCACCATATCGTTTCGAATGAATGATGAGGGTGCTGTGTGAGTTGGTGCTTTGGCTGTCACCTACTCTGAAAAGGAAACTCTGGTGCTTTACTGTTAATGCTTCACACTTAGTTTTAATTTGTAGTTTGTCTTTAGTTAAATATAACCTTTGATACAACAACAGTCTTTCCCCATTTTCATGCTCTCTTTTGGCCGCTTATTATCTTGCTACACAAAAGTCAGATACACCCATTGTTAATACAAGCTATTGCCAAGTTACTTTTACAGTACAGCTGGGCAACTAAAACATGATATTGCTTCATTATTACCTCTTTATTTGAAAATATTACCCCATTTTAACATGCTAGAACCAAACTCATTGCCCCAAAAAAGCTACCAACAGCCAAAAATAGTGGGCCACAATACAAAGGCTGAAAGATGCCAAATGTTTAGAGGAAACACAAAGCTTCCAGCACTCTTAACATGGCAGGTTGTGCTGTCCATCAGGCCAAACATCAGCCTTTCAAATGATAAAAATGGCATGTTCACAGACATTTATAAGTCCATGTGGAAATTGGTGGCATTTCCTGAGCCAGTTTTGCTGAAATCATATTAGTAAGTCATTCTTAGTATGAGTTTACACTGTTTAGTCTTTAGTGTCCAGTTTAGTCTAAAAGACCCACTAAAGAAGACACTGTGTCCCTGGACCAAACATTTACAAAAGCATACACAGGGGCGAGGGTTGGTTTAGCTCTGCTACATCACATTTTCTTGCAAGATGAGCTGGAGAATTGTAGAAGAAATGTAATTTTCCATATCTCAGGGCCACATGTTCTGTTTTCCAATTAGCATGAATTTAATTTGATGTGCATATGCTAATACAACATCAGCGCTGTGGGTGCATGCAGCATATTGTTACAGTTTTTTTTTCCTTCTGAGCTGTCTTTCATTTTTCAGCTATTTTACCAACCTTTTTTCCCCAGAGAAGACGAAACCCTTTTCTGTGCTGTGCTGCTGTTTCTTAGAAGCAGTAAAGCTGAAGCAGAGCACATGAAGAACATCTTTAGCACTACCAACCTGGGCTACACCAGGCTATTTAAAATAATCTGCTGTTTATGTCTACACTTTATCATCGTTCTGCTGCAGGCCTTGACATTTGACTTACGTCTCTGCCACAGGCACGTTCACCAGCTAGATTCAATGTAAACAATCCCATATTGTGGAAACAGAACCTATACAGACTGCCATGCAGCATCTTTTTCATGCTCCTAATCTCATTCTGCAGGAAAGCAAAACAGATATTATCAACATGGGTTCATAGAAATCTAATATTGTCTGGGGAAATAATAGGAGAGCACAAAAAGCAGACAGTCAAGCATGGCGCTGGGCACTGGGGCATGAGTGAAGTCAGCTGTAGGCAAAATTTATCAGCCTCCAGAGTCGCAAAGCATCTCAAATGTGTGTGCACAGGGTGTGTGTGTGAGTGCGCAGTGAGGAGACAACTGCCCTTTCCTGTCCTGCCCCGTCTGCCCTCCAGGATGCTCTGCATCAGCAAGATTCAGGGGGATATCTTACATAAGGCCATCTGAGTTAACATTCAAAAAGCATGGCAGGAGATTCACTCCACAAAGGTGTCTGCATAAAAACAAGTGTGGAAATTATCAGCACGATTTGTGGCGCTGTGGATGTCCTTTGTTGGTCCACATCTTGGTTTTTAAAATGTCTAGATAGTAGACTCTGCTGCACATCAGTATTGCTACACGTCTGTCTTCTTTGTTCCCTCAGGGCAGCTTCTCAGGCCTTGAATGCAGCTTCCCTCAGATCTGACTCGGATCCTCTCAGCCACTAACTGTCTCCACCAGATACTCAGCTACCAGCACAAGCTTTCCCAAATCTGCTCCCCAGCTTCCCATAACACCGCAATAAATACAGTTTCTAATTCCTGTCTCCTCCTCTGTGTCTGTGTGCCTAGGTTCAATAAGTTCAACCAACTGCCAAGAAATTTAGTACAACAGCGGTAGCAAGAAGAAAAATGTGTATTCCCCAACTGTTTGGCACATGGTTACGGGAGGTTGCTTGCTGATGCCAAGTGAAAATGGTCGCAAAAAGGTACATGGTGCTGGACCAAAAACCTCCTTGTGATTGCTTTGGTTGCTAGCAGATTGCTGCGGTCAGCTGTAGTTGGTATGAAAGACACCAACATGTCTGCAAAGACTCACAAGCTACTCAATAAGTGGTTGTGAAGCTGGTAAGAGTGCGACAAACTGGAGACCGCTCGCCTTCCAAGTAAAAGTTGTGCCTTCTTAAACATGCTGGTTTCCGAAGTGAAGCAAAACTTTTACTCTGAAGAGAGCGATCTCCATTTCCAGTTTGTGTCACAGTTTTTCAAGTTTCACTACTGCTCGGCGGTTTAATTAGCAAATGTTTGCAGAGAAGTCAACATTTTCCGTGCAAATTATGGGTGACGGCGGCAATCTGCAAGCGACCAAAGCAATCCAAAGAAGGTTTCTGGTGCAGCACCCTTTATGCAACCGATTTCACCCAGCAACTTCCAGCAACCAATCACCAACTGGTCAGGGAATGCACATTCTTCCCTAGCAACCAGAGTCTTTAGGCCTATGTGACTGAGGTCTAATCTACTGCCACCATTCAACAACTGTTCACTCTGTTCCCATGAAATTGGTTCATTCATGGTCCCAAGAGGATGTATATTTATGAATTTGCTGATCCCCTGGCATTTTATATATCACCACAACAAAGTAAGACCCCTTGAACTTATCTAGTAAAAAAAATGTCAACATTTATAGGAAAGAAGGAAAAAAATCTGTTCCCAGATGATGAGTCCTACTTTTAGTCCAAATGTTCACCAGAAAAAATACCTTCATGGATTTGCTAATCCCTCAACCTTTCATTTAGCAACACAAGGAAATAAAAAAATAAAACTTATCCATTAAAATATCACAAGATTTGCAAAAACCAGCTACAGCTGCACCATAATTTTGTAATTTTTATCTTTGTGAGTGGCAACTAAGTGGGATAACTTTAGTTCCCTTCATTTTTGTTCTATCCCTACCATCAGATCAGCTGTTACCTGCAGAATAAATAACATTCCCATCAGTCTTTGGTGCTGATTTGATCACTTTTGCATGCAAAGCTAGAATGATAAACACTATACTTGCTGGACAACTACATGTCAGCATTGTCATTCTAAACATGTTAGTGTTTAGCTAAAAAAACGTCCTAAGTACAGCTTCACAGGGCTGCTGGCATGGCTGCAGCCTCTTACCCTTGTTCAAACTCACAAACATTGGTACAGAACAGGCACCAAGTGCAGGACAACAAAGGGAACATAAAACAATGAGAGGCTTTAACTGCCCCTCATTCATCCTACTCTAAATTCCCGCAGTGTGACCATCCCAGGCAGCCAGGGGACAAAAGAGCAAGTGTCTCACTGCTGCTCAAAGCGACATCTCAGCAGTCTCGCCTCCAACAGGCCCAAATATGACTGCCTACTGGCTCCAGCTGCCATTCGAGGGCCCATTCAATCCCTGCTCTGTCTCGGGGATTGGCCCCATCTCTTGCAGCACTTAGCCACACGCCTGTGGGCTGATGTGCAGAAATGCAGCCGATACCCACTTCAAAAATACCAAGATGAAACAGCTCCTTGCCCTTGGCTCTTAAGAGCAGAGGTAGCATCAGTAGCATGATTGGTTTTGCATGCATGATAGGGGTCTGAAGAAGCTCTTAGAAGACACAAGCATCTTTAGGAATAAGTGTGCAATTATAGGAAAGCATTCAGATGCCCTGAGTGATGAAAAGGCGCACTCTGTGCTCATTCAAATGCCTTTCACAGTGAGGTGACAGGACTTACCACCACATTTCGAATTCAGAGTCGGGATGTCAGACATTTCAACAAGATGCTGAGAGTATAAGAGGAGCATAATAAGGACAGCCTTCATTGTACCCATCATGTTCTTCATATCCTATCTTACCATTATAAGCAGCAGCAGACCAGAGCCTCATAAAATGCTCAGTGATATCTTATAAAAGCTGCAGCCACTTTTGGATCTCACATCTGGATTTCCACAAGCAATTATCATCCCACCAACCTCTAAGTTATGTGTTTAAGGCCCCTCCCTCACCTAAGGTAGGTGATTATGAAGCATCTCAGCGTGGAGAGGCACGTGTCCCCAAGTGACTCTAGGAAACGTGAGATCAGTGCCGAGGCAGCACTTCTATAAGCCTCCCAGCCTAATAGCCTTGGGCTTCAGAGACCTCCGAGCCACTGCGAGCAGCATTTGTGGAAGAATGAAGGTGGTACAGGATAAACTGATAAAAATCGGGAGAAGAGCACAGTGTGCCAGCTCAAATTAAAAATGCTACTTGGTGCCATGTTATGTACAGTAGCTTGGCTGAGTTTTAGATAGGTAATGAACTCATGCGAGGTAAACGGATGCCAGGAATGGATTAGTACTGCATACATGGATCAGATTTAAACCCTCATTCTGGCAACAGAACAGTATAGTGACTATAGCTGCATGGGACCATGTTACTAACTCTGCACACCCGACCTGATTTTCCCATGAAAATTTAAAATTAAACTCTGAGGACTAACCAAGAGATGTGTTTAAAATCCTGAAAATGTTATCCCTTTTCATGCTTAGCACTCTTCCCATCATACCATCCCAGTCCCTAGTTAGAGACTCCACTAACTTGTAAAGGCTGCTGCTGGCAAGAAATATACCTTTTTTTCTTATTATAATATATAAGCTGAAGGCTTACTCGTACAACTGCAAAATTTAAATGACAGAATGAGAGTTGATAAAACATAACACACCTTCAGCTTTTACTGAGAGCTCACATTTTTGAATTGTAGTGCTCAGGCTGCTAGAAGGGATTCAAATATGATAATCTTTCTAACAATTAATTTTTAATTAATTTATTGTTTTACCATAGACTGTATGTAAAAGATGTACACAGCCACCATGACATCATCCACTGGTTTGTAGACTTCAGTTTTTGAGCCTTGCTTTTGGCATTTTAACCATCCCATCTTGTTTTTATTAAATTATCTGACAGATAAACTAGGGATATTCATGCTTATAAAGTATTCGGTTCAGTTCATTTCAGATCAGTTTTATTAAATATAGCGGCAAATCACAACAGGTGCCTCAAGGCACTGAAAGGCCCTACAGCATTAGACAGAAAACCCCAAAAATCAGATGATCCCCTATGAACAGGACTTGGAGATGGTGGGAAGGAAAAACTCCCTTTTAACAGGAAGAGACCTCCAGGAGGGCTCAGGGAGGGGCAGCCATCTGCTGCAACTAGTTGGGGGTAAAGGGAAAGAGAAAAGAAAAATGAGAGCAAAAGATGAAAAGACAAAACACAAACTATGGGAGAGAGAAGACAATTTAATTTACTGTTGCTGCAATGTTTTGGATCAACTGGAGGCTTTTTAGGGGACTGTTAGAACAACCTGATAATAATGAATTATAGTAACCAGACTAGAGGTAATGAATGCATGAACTACTTTTTCGCATCACCTCGAAATTTCTAGTTTTAGATATTTCACAAATCAAAGAAAGCAGTCCTACATAGTTGTTTAATGTGCATGGTGAATGACATATCCTGAGTCAAAAATGACCCCAAGATTCCTCACAGTGTTACTGGAGACTAAGGTAAAGCCATCCAGAGTAAGTATCATGGTTAGATGCCATGTTTCTAACCTCAGTTCTGTCTGAAGTAGGAAATTAGTGGTCATCCAGGCCTTTATAGCTTTAATTTAACCAAGTGATCTGTGTCTTCTGGCTTCATAGATAAATATAATTGGCTATCATCTGCATAGCAATGAAAATGTATCCAGTGTTTTCTAATAATAGTGCCTAAGGGACGGAAGCATGTATAATGTAACCATGTGTGAAGAACTCTCCCTATTTACATACACAAACTGGAATCTGTCAGACAGATATCATTCAAACCATTGCAGCGCAAATTCTTTAATACCAACAGCATGTACTCTCGGTAGTAGAATGCTGTGATCGACAGTATTAAATCCAGAGGTTTAGCAGGACAAGCACAAAGACGAGTGGACTCTGGCTCTGGCTCTCTTCCACAGCATGTCCTTCTCCCTTCACCCCCAACCGGTCGCGGCGGATGGCTGCCCCTCTCTGAGCCTGGTTCCGCCGGAGGTTTCTTCCTGTTAAAAGGGAGTTTTTCCTTCCCACTGTTGCCAAGTGCTTGCTCATAGGGGGTTGTTTGATTGTTGGGGTTTCTCTGTATTATTGTTGGGTCTTTACCCTACAATATAAAGCGCCTTGAGGCGACTTTTGTAGTGATTTGGCGCTATATAAATAACATTGAATTGAATTGAATTGAATTGGACTGCCAGAGGCCTTTAGATCATTCGAAACCTTCACTAGTGCTGTTTCTGTGCTATGATGAACTCTAAATCCTGACTGAAACTCCTCAAATAAACTAAGTCACCAGTAGTGACTTGTCAAACACAAGTTAGCCATGCCCTAAAGCAAACAATTTACAAAATTAACATCCTTGAAACGAGCGACCAGGATCATGAATTTAATAGGAACATATTTACTAAGTTCACAGATCCAGTGAGTTGAAGGGTTATTTCCTCATAGACCTTTTCTCAATCAGACTTCTTTTTGTAAGTGGAGGAGTCGCCTCCTGCTGGCCAGTAGGGAAAAAGATGCATGTTTAACACTCTTCTGCTTTGGCTTTACTTTTCATGTCCATCTTTTATATACAGTCTATGTATTGGACTAACAAAAACAACAAATTTCATTATGTCACTCAATATCCAAAGCCAAATCTATAGTCATGAACTTTTAAAATTATGGTATTTGAAAAGACTCAACAGCAGGATTTATGGTAATCTGTACATGTGAAAAAAAGCTATGCCGATATCTACAAATGTTAAGAGAAGAGAGAAAAAATAAAAAATAAAACACTGAAAGAAACAGACAGTTCTGCAGGCAGTGAGGCATCCAGTTTGTTTAGTCTCCTTATGCGACTGATTGAGGATAAGACAGTTGATTTGACACCTGGTTAACAAGCTGAGTTCCTCCTGTCTAAACTCTGACAGACAGCGCTCAATAGAGAGCTACAGCCTTTAAAGGTCTTGAATTCACTTCACACTAGCAGGCGAGTCGCTGCAGCGTCTGAACCCACAAACACATTAAGTGAAGTAAATCCATACTGTAAAGCAGCTTCATGCGACAGCCCACGCTGCTCTTGTTGCTGACAGACATGCAGGGTCAGTGCAGATTGAACCTGGGACCTTTTAGTTACAGGAACCTTTTTATCCACTTGTCCACTCAGCTGAATAACATCTCAACTATGCTATTCCTGGAAATGAATTAGTTTTATTTCAGCTAAAAGCCATGCAATGTAATGCCCACTGAAGGTATTAACTTAAGAGGATAAGAGAGAGTTTTAAAATATAAACACACAAATATACTCCTCCATATTTCATATCAATTACAGCTTTTTCCCCCTTCTCTACAGGCTGACAGATGCTGACCGAAGTCTGAAAGCAGGATTGTGTCTGTATTGCATCCAGCGCTGAATAGTTACCATATTTCAATCTGATATACGACCACAAAAAAAAGAAGATTTATTTTCTGACCTCCTCTAACGAGGTTTTGGCTCAGACTTTATGGAAAAAATGCAAGTTTATTTGATTATACGCCTGTAAGCACAGATTTATTCAGTTATATTCTTACTTCTCCCAAAATCAAATGTTTCCTGCACATCTGTTTTTAATTAAC
>VUQS01058162.1:0-14440 GCA_015108495.1 Heterochromis multidens | reverse complement strand
TCACAAATAAAGCCAGACCTCCACCTTTTTTCTTGCCACTAGCTTTAGCATCTCTGTCTGACCGTATGAGGGTGAAACCAGGTAGATCCACATTGGAGTCTGAGATGTTTTGATTCAACCATGTCTCAGTAAAACACATGAGGCTGCACTCACGGTATACTTTCTGAGTCTTCACCAATATCTCCAGCTCATCACTTTTGTTGGGCAGAGAGTTGACATTTCCCATGATGACTGTTGGCAGAAAGGGTTTATATCTCCACTTCCAAGCCTTCACCTTTGCACCAGCACGGCAACCACGAAAACACCTCTTTATCTCAGCTGGAATAGGGTGGTATCTTCCAGATTTGCTCCGTTTCAATGAAAGAAGCTCTTCTCTTGAGTAAACTCTTCTCCCCACAGAAGTATCCATCAGTACTTGACAAAAAAAAATTGATAAAAATACAAAAAATACAACAAAAATAAAGTAAAAAGATCAGAGCTACCAGACTTTGCTGCTACCAGTTGAAGCGCATGTTCTAGAAAGAAACATATGGAGACACAAACCCTCGTTTTCATTTGGAGGAAACATTTTGAGGATATAACAGATCAGATCAGCAGCAGGTTTCATGAAGCATGAAAACACAGAGAAAGGGAAAAGCTGAGGAAGAGTTTATAGATTAGAATAATCTGTTTTAAATGATGAGCAACCTGCTTCAAATAACTCGAGTATTTTTATCTTCTATCCACATTTTACTCTGCTTGACCCTATAGTATATATTCAGTTTATACCAAGCACTTTGTCCTTAATGATTAATTATTTGAATAAACCTTTAACTTTATATACTTCAGTTGTATTTTACTCAAAATTATTGCTTCATGGAAGGTTTCTGGTCTGAAAGTAGAACAACACAGATGACAAACAGCTTTGTTCCTGCGGGGTCACTCACAGGAACCAATCACAGCTCTGATGTCCTACATGATGCTGTGTGGACTGTTTATTATCAGTTATTTCTTCATTATGCTGTGTTAAGCTTGTATTTTGTCTGCTGGTTCTAAATGTGCAGTGAGGATGGATGACCCACCTGCAGCAGAACAAATTTACCTACAAGCCCACATGAAGGACCCTGAACCTGAACCTTGGACCGAAGGCTTGATGAAAATAAAAGGACAGTGTGAAACATTTCAGAGTCTCCTCTCCTCCAGCTGGATCAGAACTGGAAAGGTAAGAAAGATGAATTCCAGCTTTGGAGCAGAATTAAAAGCTGAGGCAGAGGAAGCTGATATTTTACAAAGTAATGTTTGTCCCATCATAGCTGATCCCAGAAGTTCAGGTTGTTCTGAGCATTTAGAATAAAATGAAGACATTTGTCACAAGGTGGAAGTAATTTTAGTGTTTTACCCTGTGTTTTATTTGGTGTTTTTATTAGTAGACTTTGTTTTATACTTTGCATGCTTTTATTTTGAAAATTATGTAGCATTACTTCCTACTTACTTTGTGTACATTTTATTTTAGAACTCCTTTTTTTAAATATGTTGCTCTTTAATACCTTTTAGTGGTGCCTAATGAGGCCTGGGTTTATTCTTTTATTGTTTTGATGTAAATAAATGATTTTTAAATTGCTTATTTGGTGTCTGGGAAACCTCTCTGGTTGCCTCGGGGGTGTAGCGCTGTCAGAGTGCAACAGAGTGATGCTTTTCTCTCAATCTGAAAAACTCAGACATTTTATAGTGAAAGAGAAAGTAAAAATAAAGAAAGTGAAACTAGCTGCATCATAGCCCACCCTCACAAAGTAGTTTTGGATTCCTGTAAAGCCTCTGATTTACTGGACGAATGGAAAACAGCTCTGCTTTTTTAAACTGAAAAAAATCAGAAAACAGAAAACTACACAGTCAGGAATTAGACTTATTTTCTTTATTTCTACCTCTGGTCATGTGACACTGATCACCTGAGTTAAAGTTTGTCTCAGCAAACAAACAGTGCAGACTCAGGTGGAGGTTCATGTGGAGAAGCTCAGAATCAGCTTCAGAGGAAAGAAGCAAAACACTCGAGACTGAACTTTAGCTCAGGCTTCAGCTCTGATTCAGCACATTTGTACTATTAACAGCACTTTGTTGTCTTTGTGTGGAGAAATGATTCAAAGGGGGAGAGCACAGTACCCTGGATGTTTGAGTTGTTTTCTGAAAATTCCCTGGAGAAAACTTACAGATATACAGATGGCTGTTATACCTGCTACTGTCATGGCAGCTGCTGACTGTTCCTGACTGTGTAGTTTTCTGTAGTTTCTCACAGTCTGAGGGTCATGATGAATTCTTTGAATCACTGAGTTGCGCTGACTGAAAATAACCTCCTCACTTGAACAGAGAGGAGTTATAGTTGTCATAAAAGTGTTGGCTCCCCCTGGTGGACAACACAACAGCTGCACAGAGCACACTCAGTGCTTTGAATTGTGAGGTTTGCACACACTGAACTTAACAATGCAACCTTCATTCTGCATGTTTCCTCCTCTTCCTGTGGGAGGAGGAAACCCTCCCAGGAAGAACAGGAAGAACAAACTCCACAGAAAGACCCCAAAAATCCTGGAAACACCTGAGACTGAATTCCTGCTTCAGATATTTAGAAAACAGGATTAATAACCATCAGAGATTCTTTCAGTGGTGTCATAATAGATTTAATGCCGAATTCTCCCTGTTTGTGTTGTTGGAGATATTACTGTAGGTTTCACTTCATAGTACAGATAAATGATGTAAATGTAATTCATCTGAATACAGGCTGCAGTTTGTAGTACTTATGCATACTTACTAGTTCCAAAATAATGTGTGATTATTAAATATGAAGAAGCTGTTTGGATTATTTATACTGTAGTTTGCACTTGTAGAACTATCTTGTAATTACAGTGTAAGTAGGAGCAGTAATGATGCTCTATAATACAGCCTGCACCCATAACTTATAACTACAGTGTAAGAAAGTCAAACATTGTTTGTCCTTTCCTCTAAAATAAGTTACTCATAACTCAAAGATATTTATAGAACAATACAGAATTAGAGCTATAGTGTGTTTGAATGGACAACAAATAAAATATAAATGCTTCTGTACAATCAGTTGAATTTTTTAAAATGCAAATCAAAAGCAGATCAAGCGCTTCCTGAATCAGCACCTGAACACGTGCCTTCACCAGCCAATCACAGCTGTTCCTGCACCGTGCAGCTCGATGTTTCCTGGACTAGTCTGGTCAGTAACACTGTTAAAAGACAGATACACAACAAAATTCAAATGTGTGGTGAAGAGCTCGTCCCTCAAAGCTTGCACTGCAAAGCAACACAACTCTCTCATTCAACCACCTGAAAACACTGAAAACAAAAGACTGCAGGAGAACTCATGCATGAAGGCCGAGAAAAACCACACAGTGACTGCTGACGTGAATCATCCATAAAAGTGAGCCTGTGCAGCTCGTTAGTAAATACATTTTATTGCCCACAAGTCGAAATGCTAATTTCTCGGTTTTTCTTCTGCATGTTCTCTTTAAGAATGTTGTTCTTTTACTGGGCAGATATTACACAGGAAGTTGTCTAAATGACTTTACTGAGTACAGGAGTCACAGATGAGTACACAGAGTGCAGTCCAGTCACCTTTATTTATATATTTTAACTCAAGCTGTTTCCCTTCATCTGGTAAATCAGACAGTTTACAGGAATCCCAAACTACTCTGTGGGGTTCAGATAAGGTGAAGCTGGTTTCTCTTGCTTTGTTTTTACTTTCTCTTTCACTACAAACTGTCTGATTTTCTCACAAAGCCATTGGTAGCAGCTTTAGTGCTCGTTGGCATTGGTTTCCTGTTTGGTGTCGTTTTAGAGGAACGAACACCCAAAAACAAACATCTCCTCTTCCCGCTCTTCTTCCACTTCCTGTCAGAGATCTGTGAAGGAAAGTTTGACATTTACTGTAAAGCGACATCACATAACCAGACAGAGCAGAGCAGGTGGCTGAACAAAGACCACAGTCAGCCATGTGAGGACAGCTGAGGTCAGAAGCTGAATGAGGAGATGCTGCAGAGACTGGTTCTTCTACATAATTTAATATTTTTCCTGGTTTTCATTTTTCTTTGCAGTTCAGTGTAGCTTCAGTTTGTTTCCACAGTGGGTTTGTTCATGTCAGTTTGTATTTGTTTGGTCTTTTAATTCTTTATTCTTATTATAATAATGTGTCTGATATTTTTAATAATCCAAATGTAAAAAGTTCAGAACAAACACAGCGATACAAAGACTTGATTCAGAATCATGCAGACGTGTCTGTAAAGAGATGAATCAGAACCTCTTCAGCCAAATAAACGCAAATAAAATAAAAACTTTCCCCAAATATTTTCATTTTTCTCTGTAGTTTTATAAGATACACCATGTTGTTTTGGTCAGTTTCAGTTTTTGTCCAAAGCCTCATTTTTATTTGTCCTTAACTAAAATGTTTTTTCTTTTTTCAGAATAAACAGGAATTGGATCAATGATGTTACCTCAGAGAATATTCTCTGACTGTGTCCAAATTCAGGGCTGCATCCTTTGAAGGCCACATTTGAAGGCTGATGATGTCACAGCGAGGCGACGAAGGCCGTCCCTGTTCAAAGACTCCTCCAAACGCAGCTTACATGTGTAGGCCAGGTCCTTCAAAGGATGCAGCCCCTGATTTGGAAACTTTTTTAAACAGATCTTTATGACTCTCTGTGCAACACTGTGTGTGTGTGTGTGTGTGTGTGTGAGAGAGAGAGAGAGCCTCAAAATCAAACCCAAAGGTTTTCTATACAAATTTATTAAATCTTTATTATTTATTTCTGACCCACTGTGTCTGTTCTTGGTGTTCTGGAAACACCTGAGACTGAATTCAGAAATTCAGAAAACATTATTAATAGTCCTCAGAGATTCTTGTAATGTGATCATAATGAATTCAATTTTAAATAATAAATTAAAAAATGGAAATGTGCATCATTAAGGAGTACAGATTCATTCATGCAGAAAACCCCATAAAAGAAGTCTCTGTATTAACACCAGTTATAAATTTAATTGCCTACAAGTCAAAATGCAGATTTTTATGTTTTTCTTATGTTATAGATATTACTGTAGGTTTCACTTCATAGTACAGATAAATGAATACAGGCTGCAGTTTGTAGTACTTATGCATACTTACTAGTTCCAAAATAATGTGTGATTATTAAATGTAAAGAAGCTGTTTGGAATTTTTATACTGCAGTTTGCACCTGTAGTATTAATCTGTAATTACAGTGTAAGTAGGAGCAGTAATGATGCTCTATAATACAGCCTGCACCCATAACTTATAACTACAATGTAAGAAAGTCAAACATTGTTTGTCCTTTCCTCTAAACCAGCCCAAAGTTAATCATAACTTAAAGATATTTATAGAATAATGTTTACAGTAAATCATCATTAGGTGCATTAATGCACATCATTAATACACAGAACAAAAATGGTTTGAATGGACAAAAACAATAAATGCTTCTGCATGTTCTCTTTAAGGATGTTTTTCTTTTACTGGGCAGATATTACAGGGTTCATATTTCATGTTTGACTGTAAATCACAGTTTTTTAGAGTTCATCCTTCACAAACAGTTTATTGTTTAAACTACACAGGAACTTTACTGAGTACAGGAGTCACAGATGAGTACACAGAGTGCAGTCCAGTCACCTTCTTCATATATTTTAACTCAAGCTGTTTCCCTTCATCTGGTAAATCAGACAGTTTACAGGATTCTCAAACTACTCTGTGAGGGTCAGATAAGGTGAAGCTGGTTTCTCGTCCTTCATTATTACTTTCTTTTTCACTACAAACTGTCTGATTTTTCTGTTTTTAATTTGATGGCAGCAACATGTCTCAACAAAGCTGACACAGGGAACAAAAGGCTGGAAAAGTACTGAAAAGCTTCAAAACAGCTTTAGGAACATTTTACAGTTAATCAGGTTAATTAGCAACAGGTCAGTGACATGATTGGGTATAAAAAGAGAATCTTAGAGAGGCAGATTAGATATTTGATGTGTTTTCTGTGTTCTATTATGAATAAAATATGAGTTATGAGATTTAAAAATCATTGGACTCAGTACTCTCACTGCAGCATTTTGGATCATCTGAAGGTTTTTCAGGGAGTTTTTAGGACAGCCTGATAATAATGAATCACAGTAGTCCAGCCTAGTAGTAATAAATGCAATAATAAATATTTAATACCACAAATATTGGAGGTGAGGGGAAAGAGAGAAAAGAAAAGGAGAGCATACAGAGACAAGGACAAAATTTAATGACTCAATTTAGAAGCAGGAAATTAGAGGTCATCCAGGTCTTTATGTCTTTAAGACATTCCTGCAGTTTAACTCATTGATTTGCATCATCTGGCTTCATGGATCGATATAACTGGGTATCATCTCCAAACCAATGAAAGTGTATGCTGTGTTTTCTAATATTACTTAATGGAAGCATCTGGCAGCAGCTGTGTGATGCTATCATGTCCAGCACCTGTCATGGTACTGGGTCAGTGACCCAGTGTTTTGAGTTATTATGCCTTATCCTAAGTTTAGTATATCTTTAGTTTTGTATTTTTAGGTTTTGTATTCTATGGTTTTCTTAGAGTTTGTTTCCCTTCCTTGTGTGTCAGTCTCTCGTGCTTAGACCTTGTTTATCTTCCCCAGTGTCAAGTTCTCGTGTCTTAGTCTGTGTCTGTGTTAAGCCACTTCCTGTTTTACTTTGACAGTCCCTCGTCTCTTGTGTATTATGTTCAGTTTTGCTTCCTCTCCCTCGTTACTCCTGATTTGCCCCTGCTGTGTTCTCAGCTGTCTCCACTTGATTGATTATCCTGCTGTGTGTATTTAAGCCCTTGGTTTTCCTTTGTTCTTTGTCACGTTGTCGTCATTCCTCCCTAGGTTGTCCATGCTCCATGCTCCATGCTCCATGCTCCATGCTCCATGCTCCATGCTCCATGCTCCATGCTCCATGCTCCATGCTCCATGCTCCATGCTCCTAGTGTTTCCATGCTCCATGCTCCTAGTGTTTCCATGCTCCATGCTCCTAGTGTTTCCATGCTCCATGCTCCTAGTGTTTCCATGCTCCATGCTCCTAGTGTTTCCATGCTCCATGCTCCTAGTGTTTCCATGCTCCTAGTGTTTCCATGCTCCATGCTCCTAGTGTTTCCATGCTCCTAGTGTTTCCATGCTCCATGCTCCTAGTGTTTCCATGCTCCATGCTCCTAGTGTTTCCATGCTCCATGCTCCTAGTGTTTCCATGCTCCTAGTGTTTCCATGCTCCTAGTGTTTCCATGCTCCATGCTCCTAGTGTTTCCATGCTCCTAGTGTTTCCATGCTCCATGCTCCTAGTGTTTCCATGCTCCTAGTGTTTCCATGCTCCATGCTCCTAGTGTTTCCACGCTCCATGCTCCATGCTCCTAGTGTTTCCATGCTCCTAGTGTTTCCATGCTCCATGCTCCTAGTGTTTCCATGCTCCATGCTCCTAGTGTTTCCATGCTCCATGCTCCTAGTGTTTCCACGCTCCTAGTGTTTCCACGCTCCACGCTCCACGCTCCACGCTCCATGCTCCTAGTGTTTCCACGTAATTCTAAGTCCTTACTTTCTAGTTTTTGTCCTGCCTTGGCAGAGGTTTTAGTTTGTGCTTTTGTTTATTTTCATGCCAGCAATAAAGGCTGCGCTTTTGAGTTTAAGCTTTTGTCTCCGAGTCCTGCATTTGGGTTCTCGCTCTGCATCCACACAGCCTAAACCATGACAGCATCTTGTTGAGTCTCTGCCACAAATAACTGAAAGCAGCTCTGAAGGAACAACGTGTCCAACCCAGTACTAGCAACGTGTACCTAATAAAGTGTCTGGTGAGTGTAGAAGCTCTATTAAACCAGCTGTTTGACGTGAACCTACGTGTGGAAGCAACAGAGAATATTGTATTCACTGAAATGAATCATGATCCCAGTCTGGACCTGAGTCTGCATGTTCTCCCTGTATCTGTGTGGGTTCTCTCCGGGTTCTCCAGCTTCCTCCCACAGTCCAAACACATGTATGTGAGGTTACCTGCTGATTCTGAATCAGCCGTAAGTGTGAATGGTTGTCTGTCTCAGTGTGTTAGCTCTGCAACAGACTGGTGACCTGTCCAGGTGTACCTCTCCTCTCGCCCTATTGCAGCTGTGATAGGCTGCAGCTGTGATAGGCTGCAGCCCCTCTGTGACCCTGACCTGGACAAGCAAAAAAAAAAAAAAGGTAGATAGAATCTGAAAGGCAGCAGATTTAATCTGACACTCATCTGACAGTTGGAGGAAAACAGTTTTTCTGTGATGGGTCTCTGAGTTTGAATAAAATCTTCAAACATTTCAAAGTCTGATCAGAACGACATAAACACAGATAATCAGTAACTGATAACCGACACACTGCCTTCTGAAGTTTTGAAGGTTTCCACATCAAATCTGAAAGAATGAACATTTTAGTTCAATTTATTACTTTCACTTTCTTTCTGACTGCACATTAAAGGATGGATGCTTTTACTTTCACTGTCTGTCTGATATAAAAGCAGCCAGCAGGAGAGAAACAAGCAGCAGGAGAACAGCCTCCCTCCTCCTCTGATGCTCCAATAAAAGCCTGAACACTGTGTCAGACTATCAGAGTCTTCTCTCAACAGGACAAAGCAGGTAAGACCACAAACCCACTTTTTAAAATTAAGATGTCTTTTTATTCAGTTATTCATTAATACACTCAGAATGTTTCTATACTAAAAATCATCTTAACATCTTTAGTTTTATTCTCTTGTTTTAAACTGATGGTCTGTTAAAAGACTTAAAATCAGAGTCTACTGATGAATAATTAATACTGGATGGATGAAGGATGGAATCAGTGTCACATGAATGTTCAGCATGTCTGTAGCAGAGATGTTATAAGATAGTAATGACTGTAATCTACTAATCATCACATTTTAATGTATTTTAAACATCTGAAGCTTCTGAACATCTGATTTTCATATATAATAAACTGCATGAACCTGAAATCATAAATATTGTTTCCGATGGTGTCCTGTCCTCAGCAGTTCTTTCTGTGCTGCCTCGACTCTCAGACGAGCTTTGCATTATTTTCTTTCTTTAAAGATGAACTGTTTTTCATTTCTGTGTAAAATATGATCACAGTCATGATGAAACTCTGCAGCTCTGTAACCTACCTGTTTAAACTCTGAGCTCTTAACAAGTCTGACACTCAGGTACTCACCTGGTCTCCATGGTGACAGGTAGATGATAGAGCAGAGATCCAGAAGCTCTCTGAAAGCAGCTGTTTGAACTTCAGTGGAGAAACAACAGAGCAGATTTGATCCCAGTCTGAAGCTGAAGGACATTTTTACTTTGTTAACCTGGAAAGCAGCAGATTTACTCTGAGACTCGTCTGACAGTTTGAGGAAAACAGTTTTCTGTGATCCCAAAAACTGACAACAGCTCATCAGAAACATTAGAAAGGTTCCATAATGCTGCTTCAAAACATATCTGCTACAGTTAATAACAGTAAAGACACTGAGCTCTCAGACATCACTGAATAAATCAGGT
Organism: Heterochromis multidens; assembly: GCA_015108495.1. NCBI lineage: Eukaryota > Metazoa > Chordata > Actinopteri > Cichliformes > Cichlidae > Heterochromis > Heterochromis multidens. The sequence continues at coordinate 4,895 of VUQS01058162.1, read as the reverse complement.
TATCATTAAAAATGGGGACATGTTCTGAGAGCTGATCTGATGGACACAGCACTGAGACTCATGATGACGTGAATATTTACATGGTCCTGACACGCTCCATGGTCCCTCTGTCAGCTGATATCAGATGATGGTTCTCAGTGTGCTTCAGAGCCACATGAAGGTCTCTGAGTTTGGACAAAGTCTCTGAAAACCTTAAACACAGATCAGAGCTCAGAGCTGAGAGACTCTGTCATGATATGAAGGGATTTCCACCATCATCACCAGTCCACAGCTTTCATGAGTATGTTCACTCTCACTGTCTGATGTGGAAAGAGCCAACAGAAGAGGAAGAAGCAGCGCTGTCCCCGTGCCCTCTCTGCTTGTCCAATCAAAACCAAGCTTGGCTGTCAGTCTTTCCTCATCTCATCAAAGCAGTAAAAGCACACATGGTGATTTTTATCAAAGGATCTGAATGTTGTTTTCTTCCTGTTTCCAGCTGTGATCAGGGTTTGCACATCTGTGCTGATCACTGTGATTCTCTCTGGTTTGAATCTGATGTTCTGCTCATGAGCTTAAAGGCAGTGCTGCAGCAGGACTTACTGAGCAGGGTCACTCATTCTGCCTTTCTTATTATTGTCAGCTGTTCTCACTCTGTTAATGCTCTGACTTTATTCTGCCTGTTCTTGTTGTAGAGCTGCTGACCTCAGTGTGATCGATCATCATCATCATCATTATCATCATCATCATGGATCTCGCGCTCACTTTGGTTAAAAAACTCTATTACTGGATGAAGCTACTTGAAGAATGTGCAGACAAGTTGCACAAACTGGCCAATGAGATGGATCAAACAAATAAAAATGTGAACACTGCCAAAGTTGTTGGCAGTTCTGTGTCTGTAGCTGGAGCAGCTGCCATGACTGGAGCAGGTGTAGCAACCCTCCTCACAGGTGGAGCAGCATTACCTGTTATAGCTGTATTAGGTGGAGCAGCATCCTGGCTCGGTGTAGCTACCAATGCAACATCTGATGTTGTAAATGCCGTCACATCAAGTACCACCTTGGAAGAGGCAAAAGAAGTTGTGAAGAAGATTGAGAATCTTCATCAGGAAATTGAAGAACTCGTGGAGAAACTGAAAGATGAAGAACAGAAGAAAGGAGGGCAGGATGATTCCTACAGTGATGATCATGTGACCGAGCTCATCCTGAGAGAAATGGCCAAACGCAATGGGCTGGTAGTAGATGAAAGTGTCAGTTTAAAGAAAACCCTTGATGAGCATTTTCATCAGGCTGTAAAGACAGCAATCTGGTCTTCACTTTCTCAAACAATAAAAATAGCCACAATATTGATAGCTGAGTCTGTGAAAGGAAGACTGCTTGCAAAGTTTGCAGCACAAGCAGTAAGAGCAACAGTACGGAGTGCAGCAGGAAAAACAGCAGCAAAAGCAGCAGGTCGTGTAAGTATCACAGACAGTAACAGATCAGTAGGGGGCGCTATTTCCTGCCTCACTTACTCAGAGGGAAATATAGTGACTGATGTACTCTGTGTGGTCTGCAGTCTGAACTCTTATACAAGCTGCTCCTGTACAGAGATGTTCACAGGTTTGTCTCCCAGACTGAATTTCAGACTCTAAGTGAAGAATCCAAAAGACAAAAAGCTTCATTAAATCTACACAGATATCAGAAAGTGAAGCACTCTGAGAGCTGTGAAATACTCTGTGGCCAAATATGTCATTTTATGATAAAATTCATACAGCAAGCCCTCACATATTTGATCAGTATGATTAATACACACAGATCAGGGACATAAATCAGGACTTTTATGGTTTTATGAACTGCAGCCATAAATGCTAAAACTCAGGTTACCCTTCATCAGCTTCATTATCTGTGAGTCTGTGTCAACAGTGTTGACAGCATTCTGGATTCTGAAACTTTAAGTTTAAGTTCAGGTGTCTCCTGAGGCAGCAGGTATGATGGAGAATCTCCATCACCTGATGATCAAACTGCAGGAGCAGGTGGACACACAGCGGTCACCTTTAAGTTCAGCTTTTAACAACTTGTATGACTTTTCAGAGCACCGACAGGTAGACTCAGACTCAGAATGCTGAAAACAGAATCAAGTTTTAAAGGTTTGTTTTTTCAGTTGTACTGCAGAGGATGAAGATGAGAAGATGAGCTAAGGACCTCATCATCTGTGGTGTCACTTTTGTCTGAAATGTTCATATTTATGGGTCAGAGTTTCTGCGTCGTCAGGTGTGAAGGAAGTGGTGTACACCTGTTTCAGGCTTTGTTTGTTGTGTATGTCACATTCATAAATGAGAGTCCAGCTTTTGGTATTTATGTGATGTTGTTTTCACGGTCAGATGGTAGGAGGAGCACTTGGACTTGCAATCTCAATTCCAGAGCTGGTTGGCAACTGCAAAAGTCTGCACGACTATGAGACAGAAGCCAGTAAGAGCCTGAGAGAGAACGCTAAAGCCATACGGACTGAGTCTGAGAAGATGAAGAATGACCTTGAGGACATCGAGTGAGTCTGAAAATAACATTACTTACAGTGTAATGACATAAATACAAAGAGATGGAAAAATGTTTGTTTAAAGGTTTGAGTTCATTTTCTAGTTGCACTGGACACTAACACAGGAACAACTTTGTCATTTCTCTCACAGAAATCTGTTTCATGACCTATCCAACATTAAACGCTGGCTGGAAAACACACAGGGAAACAGATGTGACAAGAAAACATCAATCGAGTCTGCAATGAAACAGTGTGATAATAAATTCATCCAGCAGTGGCTGAAAGAAAACTCTGAGTCTGAGGCCGTCTTCAAATTCATGAATGTGTTTAAATCCATGTAAAAAAAAAACTGAAGAAGAAGAAACTAAAGAGAAGAAGAAGAAAGAATCTCATTGATGTCGCCTTTTTGCTCTTGTATGTAATGAGAAAAAATTAACATTATGTTATAAATCACAAAGTTATAAACCACTGAAATTTGACTTTGCTTCTATTTTTCTGCTGATATTCAGTGTTTTCTTTTGAACATGATATTTACTCTGAAACATATGCTGATTAAATAAACCAGTATAAGTAAAGTGTTTTTGAGTCACTTTATTCTGTCCTTGTTTCAAAGCTCCTGACCTCAGTATGATACCTTCATGGAAGCTGCAGACAGTCTTAAAGATAAAATCTTACACTGAGCTGAAAAACTGAACAAACTGACCACCGAGGTGGAGGGAAACATGAAGACTGTATCTAGAGATCCAGCAGCTGCCTTGACAGTAGCAGAGTTTTTAACAAGAGCTTCTTAACTTTAACGTAACTTCTTGCTTTTTAGCAGAGCTTCACTTTGCACAGAATGATGTCTGCTTTGTCTTTGAGAAATAAGGTGATTTTGCTCTTTTGGATTCATTTCTATTTTCAATATGTGTCATGGTAGCAGCTACAAAAACAAAACTCAAACTCCAACAGACATCCACCTTCCACTTATCCAATTCAGAGTTGCGGAGGGGCTGGAGCCTATCCCAGCTGCCATATGGCGAGAGGCGAGGTACACCTGGACAGGTCGCCAGTCTGTGGCAGGGCCAAAAGACATCCTCATTTACAGAAGTGGGAAGTAATGAAGTACAAGTACTTTGTTTCTGTACTTAACCCTTTAACCTTTTAATCATATTTGATACATAGAGTTTTTGTGAGTTTTTGAGACTTCTACATCATCAGTGTGAAACCTAAATAAATTGCACAAAACATTTTTAAGCAATAAATTGCAAAAAATGCTGGATGTAGCAAATATGATATAAATTAAAAATTATTTATGCAAATTAATATTTAATTAATTGTTTTACAGAATGTTTTAGAAGGTTCAAAAAACACTCCATTTTCAAAACATTTGAATCTTCTGGCAGTTATTTGGTTCAGGCTTTAAAGAATTTTCAGGTATCTGTACTTTACTTGAGTTTTTATTTTTCTGACAACTTTTTACTTTTATTCCCTACATTTTCAAAACAGCCTCGTTACTTTAGGTTTAACGCATTTGAGGGAAGTTTTTATTTCTCATCACTGCGCATCAAACTGATCTGAGCTTAAGTGGAGGGAACAAGAACACATGAAAGGCTCCTATTGGTGTATCAAGCACCAGGGTTATTGCATACAGAGAGATGAAAGAAGGAAGACCATAGAATTTATGCATCATTTATAGCGTCATAGTCAGAGGTTAAAATGAGCCGGTGTTTTTAGTGCAGATGTCTGTAAGTTGTGTTCTCAGTACTTCAGCCTGTAGTTAGCCCTACAGAAGAGGAGCGAGTATAAAGGGAGTAACGTTTTTAAGTATCAGGTCATTTCAAATACAACGTTTCTATCAGCTCAACAAATATCAGAAACACACAAACTGTTTGTGTGCAGTTTGTCTCACAGTGTGTCTGATAGTTAAAGGTCCAGCTGCTGGATTTCCAGGGAGAGAAAAGAATGAGAGCTAACTTCACTCAGAGATGGAGAAAGATCAGAAAGGAGGACATGAGAGGAAGAAGAGAGGTTAGATTTAAAGGTAAGGATGCTCAGTGACAGTTTAAAGCTTACATGTAAGTCCTCATTTATAAATCAGATATTGGATCTGTATATGATGTGAAGTTATGTTTTTTTATATTGTGAAAGGTTCTGAAAAACAAACTGAGGTTTACTAAGTTTGTGTTATTTAAAGGTTGCATGAAAATCCTCTGCAGGTTAGTGCAGGATAAACAGGTTAGTTTGTACTGATGGATTTAAAGTAAAGAACAGTGTGTGACTGGTGCACAGCAGCTGTGGTGTTCATGGTCAGAGTTTGGTTACATTAAGTATAACAGAGATGAATCTGAATTTAAGCTGATGATGCTGAGATTCATTCACTGAATTCCACCTTCATACCAACTTTATACTGTCTAGTACAAAGA
>VUQS01058140.1:0-11701 GCA_015108495.1 Heterochromis multidens | reverse complement strand
TTACACCTACAGGCCAGTGGCCACTCTTTCAGTGATGAGGACGTACACATCCTGGACAGGGAGGAACGCTGGTTTGAACGGGGAGTCAAGGAGGCCATTTACGTGAAAAGGGAAAGACCATCTCTGAACCGAGGAGGGGGCCTAAGGGTACATCTGTCACCATCTTACAATGCTGTGATTGCAGCCATTCCTCAATCTCTGTGAATGGTACTCATGGCCACTGATCAATGGTCATGACAATTTGCATACTAATGACCATGAAACTGACCTCATGGCCCATTGTTAGTCAATGGTGCTGGTTTCGGGCATTATGCAAATGTACTGTTTATAAGGTTGGGGAAGCCTGCAGTCAGCTGAGACTGAAGAAGTCACCAGGAGCGACGAAACGTTTCTCCCACTGAAAATGCTACGTCCAGATTAACAGATTCAGCTTTTTGGGAGTCAGTGTGCTCATTTTTTTTCAAGCAGCATCATTCCATAACACTGGTTACATTTAGTCAACTGTGTAACTGCCACAATGACATATTAAGCAAAACATTAGATACACTCATCAGAACTGGTGCAATATTAAAGGTTTTCCTTGGAGATCAGACTGGACAATGGGTCTGATGTTTTTGTCAAAACATATATGTAATTGTTATAAATGAACTCAAGTTGAGTAAACAACACAAATAATATATATCAGAACAGAAAGAGATGAAAAATACATCTGAAAGAGTCTTCTAAATCACAGTAGGTATATGTCTGCACATAACAGAAAGGACAATTAAACATATATTGTTTAGACACAACCCAATATTAACCACATATCATTGGCCAGCTTACAGCAGCCGCCTATGACATCATCACCGAAGGACAGGTCAATACTAATGAGGTCAGAACGAGGGGATGAAATCTGATTATGATCCCCAGTTCATAAACAATATATTTCTATTAAAATCCAGCTTGTACACAAGGAGAGAGCGCCAGAAAGATAGAAAGAGGGAATGAAAAGAATGACAGTAAAGAAAGTGCGAAAGGGTTGGGAAAAGAAAAGAAAAACTGATGTAGTTTTACACAAAGAAAAATGGCTGGTCTGGAATAAAGAAGGTTCAAAAAGTAAAGTGTGAGATTAAGCAACAGCTTAACAAATGCAGCACCATACTGACTAACCAGATATTAGTAATTAAAACACTGAATCATTGTTGTGCCCATCACCCCCAGTGTAATAAACCTCCTCTCACTTTCCTCCAGGCTATTATGGCTTATTTGAAAAGGAACAGACATAAGCATGAAAATCAACCAGCTGCTTTATTATATTAAAAATACAAGTAGATCAAAGGTGCACAGTCACAGATAATGTCCCCAGTCCCACTAGAAACACCATCATATAGAGCTATTTAAGGATTTTGGACATAGTACAAGCACATGCTCTTAGTGGTGATGGAAAAAATAGTTTTGCTTCTGTACACCACCACAGTGGATTTTAATTTAAACAATCAAGATGTCATGTCATATGATGCTGTGTGAAGCAGGCAGAGTTAGGACCCAAATGCAGGACTCGGAAGCTGGACTGAGCTTAAAGGCAGCTTTATTGCTGGTTTAACGGAAAACATAACACAATAACTCAACTAGGCTAAACTAAGAATCTACACAGGCAGCACAGGACATACAGAACACACAGCTAGGAGGGATGAGGGAGATCACAACAAAGACTAGAAGCAAGGGTTTAAATTCACAAAGGGAAATTAGGCAGAGTGGAGACACTTGGGGAAGACAGCCGAACAGGATCTAACTGATGAGACAAGGGAAGCAAAACTAAACACAAAGCACAAGAGACGAGGGACTCTCAAAATTAAACAAGAACTAACACACAGACAACACACACATTCAAACGTGACACAGAGAAAAGGCAAACAAACACTGGGACACGACAGACTGGGGAGACAGGACACAGAGACCGGACAGACACGGGAAAACAGAAACACAGAGACGGGGACAGGACACAGACAGACACGGGGAACTGAAGATAAACAAGCACAGAGAGAAAATGCCAGAGGCACTGAAGGATAACAAACTCAGGAACTAGAACATACAAGATCTCTTAATTCTAAGGAAATGAATCATAAGACTAGAACAACACAAAATACTGGGTCAGAGACCCAGGACCATGACATGTGAAGTGCGAACTTTCAGCTTTAATTCAAGGGGTTATCACAACAATTTTGCATAAACTGTTTGGAAATTCCACCCATTTTTATTCACACTCCCCCATTTTTAGAGGCTCAAAAGTAATTGGACAATTGACTGAGAAGCAGTTTCATGGCCAGGTGAGGCCTGTTCATTGGAAATTTTGTGGTATTAGAGTTTAGTGCAGGATCTACATTAATGAAATTGGTCTGGTGGTAATCAAAAGCTGACTATAACTTGGAGAGAGCCTTGCCTACCATAAGGTCAGTGTAGAAGTGGACATTTCACCCCTAATTAGAAAATAAAATAAAATAAAAAAACACAAACAACTATAAGCAGAATAGCCAAAGCTCAAGAAGCTTATTTCACACTAGGGGAGAAATTGTTCTATATAGTGTGAATAAGATTTTACAGCCTCTTCACTATAGCAGACAGATACAGTAATGTATGGTCTTTAAAAACATACTTATACGACTATGATGCCTCGATGCTCAGGTGCAGAGCTGCCATAAACAAAATGCAGACATACTCTCACTGTCAATGCCTACATGATAATATTTAGTAGGTTTTGTTGCACAGGAACAGTAAATGGATTACCAAAGTCAATAAAATAGTAGCTTAAACAATGGATTGCTGAGATTTCACAAGTTAGTCAGATATATGTTTGGATATTTCCCTCAAAATTAAACTTGTCACACCTCCACCAAAGTTGTGCAGGGCATACATTTTGGTTGGAGCATTGGCATTCTGTGCAAAATGTAATGGTGACCAAGCTGTTGAGATATCCCACTGGATATATGTAATCCCTTTGACCTCCATCACACTGAGACCGTGACTGTCTGTGCAAAGTTTTATAGAAATGTATCCAATGTTCATAAAAATTTGAGTATTATAATGGCGCTACAAAAGGGCTAAAAACTGAACAATAAATAAAGAAAATGTTTTTTATTTACCTACACAATCTTAAATGATTATCCAATTACAGCAACAGGAGAGGTCCTCATGAATTTTCCTTGGTCTTGAGCAATATTTTGTGTATATCATGCACAGCTACTGCTAGATCGTGTTTTTGAACACTTACCTCTGGTGCTTTTCATGCTGCCAACATGCATATTTGGCTCGTGAATCCTGAATATAATACCATCTCTGTGTCCCGTACAGATTGCACACTTCTGTTCTGCAGACATTCAAGTGTGCAATCTGCTCCAAAGAAACACATTAGATTAATGACAAAAGGAGGAACTGAATACAGCCAATCACACTGTACACACAGGTGAGAAATAGGACAAACACACACACACGTAAATATAATTAAACTCCAATTTGCGCACGCACACACTTTATGCACACAGCTATTAGACAAACACAGAGACACACATGTGTTGCATATTCTCACTCACAAACACACACAGCAGCAGTGCTATGTGTGTGTACGCCTATGGCAGCAGCTACTGTGGCATCTGTTGCCCACTGAGCCAGTCTGCTGGAGCTGGAGTCAATTATAAACACATTAGACTCTGTTTCCCATAACACACAATGACAGAAATACCTGTACGTGATCGCTCACACAAGAACAAAGTCAGATGCGCACACTCCAGCAGCAAAACTATATATCTATTATTACCTCTCAATACTGTTGAAGAGAAGGTGAGAGAAAACGAGGGAAGAAAAAGGTGCAAATATAAACCAAGTATCTGTTTTACTTTAGGGGAGCTGATGTCTATAATTCAATCTCTCTTAAAACACAGATGGGGGCAGAAGGAGTGTTTCTGTGTGTGTGCGTGTGCGTGTTTGGGGTGGTAGTGGTGGGATAGGTGGTAGTGTTGGTGGTTTGGGGTACCTCTCACATTTGATATGAATAAAGATTGACTTCAAAACTGAGAAAAATTATAAACAAAATACCTTCAGACTAGTCATCTTATAAAACTCAATTTGTTGAAGAACCCACTTGTAAAAATCACAGGCATGCATCCTATTCCCAGCAGACCTCTAAATGCTAAAAGTATCTGCGCCCTCAAAGACGGCGGCTTTGGATTAAACGTAGCTGACAGACTGAATAGAAAAGAATATCTCTGTCTTTCTGTGGGGTTTCTTCCATTAGCGTGCTAGACAAGCCGTCACGAAGAAGGTGCATGGAGGCGAAGCACGTAAAGCTGTTTGGGTGTGGGCTTGCGCGTGCACCCTCAAGTATTATATGAATACATGTGCGTGTTTATAATGTACTCTATGTGGGTGATTGCTTCTGTGAGAAAATTTTTCTAATAGAGCAGAGCAGACCTTTTTGCGCATTTCTCTGTTTGGTGTGTGTGTGTGTGTGTGTGTGTGACAGCTGACAAACAAGCATCACTCTTTCTGAGACTGACTGACAGGAGGTCTAAGGGAGAACAGAGAATGCACAAATACACGCAGAGACAGTTGCAGAATCCAAAGATACAAAGAAACAGATATTAAGTTTGTTACAGAGGGTTTTTATCACAGCTGGAAATCATTAACACATACAGATTAGAAACAGAATTCATAGGAAGATGAGAGGTGAGAAGCACGTAATGTGCACAAACTCGTAAGAAAATCCTCAACTGCATTCATAGCTGGCGGCATAGAGGGTGGATATGGCGCCTTGCTGTATTTAAGAAGGCTTTATGATCAAAATGCTGTCAGTCAGCAGTTTGATCTGATAGTATTCTGTCAGTCAAAACTGCCTCAACACAGACAATCTGAAACATCTCTGCATGTGTGTGTATTTCTGATCTCAACAGTGTTTGTTCACTACTACTACTACTAAACAGTGGGGAGAGGTGTTTATCACGTTAAAGAAAGCTGTATTAAGACCCCATGTATGCAGTTCATTCAGGTAGAAGTCGGAATCAGTCAAAGCTGTTTGCTAGCAGTCAAAATCCCCCCCATGAAACAGCGTGAACCCAAAACCGAAATGTTTACTTGTAACTCACACTGAATTTGGAGATTACACTACACCAGTAATTTTTTATGTTTTCTATCTTGTGAGTTTTGGAATGAACACTAGTCTGAGGTCAATACAGCGAGGATATCTGCTGAGATAATACTAATATATTTAATACAAACCCATTTCCCAAAAAGGTGGGACACTGTGTAACATGTAAATAAAACAGAATTCCATGATTTGCAATTTAAAATGTCAGTTTCATTGAAATCAGTCCAGAAATAATATTAAATATTGAAACTGAGAATTTTCTCTATTTTTTTAAATTGTATTTTATTTTACTTTATTTGACTTTATTTAAGCTCATTTTTAATTTATTGCCAGTAACACATTTTAGAAGAGAGGTGTTTTTGTGGCTGTGATGTATCACCTCTGCTTTAAACAACCCACTGTCAGTTTTCAGGAACTGCGCAACATTTTAGGGGTTTCTGTTGTTTTGTTGTTGTTTTTTTTTTATTTGATAATCCACCAAAATATCCCAATGGGTGGCAGATCTGGACTGCTGGCAGAACAGTTTGTACACAAGATTCTGGCTCTTTTTTTCATTATGGCGCCATGCTATTGTACCACATGTGGTTTGAAATTGTCTTGCTAGAGCACATTTTGCTAGAACACCTGTATGCATCATTCAGCATTAATGGTGCCTTCACAGATGACACTCACATCATGCCTGGTCATGTGTATTCAGTACTGGTTTACAGCTTTGTCCCACAGAGATTTCTCTGGATTCTCAATCTAATATTCATTAGGTAACAGAATGCACAAATTCTTTGCAATTTTACTTGCTTAGATGAGGGACACTGGGCCTCTAACTGGCAGTTAACTTTCCACTGACAAAACAAAAACTAGAGACTAGGCATGTGTAATTTCATGTAAATGTATAATGAAGATAACTCTCTTCTTATGAGTTTTATCTCACTTTGATCACAATTAACCCATATGTGTAAATTTAGATAACTATTGATTTAGATTTTTTTTTTTCTGTCAGTTTTTCATAAAAATTTCCTGAACAATGTAAAAGTGTATAACACATTTTGGCATTTTCACAGGTATGGATTACTTCAGTTTCTTTCCCTTCTAGTTTTATTTGCTTCTGTTAGTTGTATCGATGTTATTGTAAAGTATGAACCAAATTGTCCAAATCAGGTAATACTGCTGATGAGTGCAGTGTGTAATGTATTTATCTTGGTAAACAGTATGTATGTAGTGTCTGTGTGTGTATACTTCTCCATGGTGGTTGCGTTTGTGCTTGTGTGTATGTGTAAGGCAACAAAAGAATGGATAACAGTACCTCAGTCCTTCTATTAGGTGTCCCAAGGTGCAGTAAAGTGCCCAGGGATAAAATATGTGTTTCTGTGTGTGTGCGTTTGTCTACAAGAGAGAGTATGAGTGCGATAAGTAATATGGCAGTGTCATAGAGGAAGCCACTGTAACCTTTATACAGCTCTTTACTCTGTCACTTTCTATAAAAACACACCTCCATTACTTATAGAGGGAGAGGAAGGAGTGAGGGAAACATGCACAGAGACTGACAGAGGAGAAGAAAGAGCAAAGGAGGAGGGAAGGAGGTGTAGGAGAAGAGTAATAGAAGCGAGGAGGAGACAAGCATGTAAGAGAAGAAAAAACATATAATCACAAAAGAATGAAGAACAGAAGTAAAGAACCACAGGAGGAAGGAGCAATAAATGAAGATGTTTCATATTTTCAAGGTCAAGTGTTGCTGCAGTCACGTGCTGTCTGCTGGGCCTGCTACCCAGACAAAAAAAAAAAGGAAACAGGGCAATAAGAAGAAACATGGATAGAAAAAGGCAATGCAACAGAAAGCAAAATGCTGAAATAATAAAATAAAACAAGGATAAATAGGATGAGAGAATGATGTAAAATTAACTACTTAACACTTGCCGCCCTCAACATGGGCACTGTCTTTTAACTGGCATCGGTGCAATGTTTTTGGGTCATCTGTAGTGACACATACTTGTTGAACCAATGTGTGTTTATCCCTAAATGAAATGTACATTTTTTTTCACTGGCCTTAATGCTGTCTATCCATTCAGACTGTTTTTCTGTGAGCTTCCCAGTTTTGGAGTTATCAGCTGCAGAAATACCTGCCTTCTTTCAAATCTAATGGAGCTTGTTGGCACTTGTCTTGTGCCACTCAAAGTACTAAAAAATACATTTTAAAAACTCAGAGGCAAGGTATTTTTCCAAAATTCATGACCTGGTTATTAGACCTGGTTAATATTATTATTATTATCATTTATAATGCAGACACATAGCTCCATGTGTGTTGCACAGATTTGCATAACCACTTTACAAAGTAATGATATTACAGTGTTGAGTTTACAGCTTGGTGCAATGCAAAATAAAAAATAAAATAAATTACATCAACAACAGTAATGTAGGTGAAAGGACAAAATGAAAATGCAACATGAAAAATACTGTGAAAAAAAATGATCAAATACAGATTGTTTTTTCCTTTTCTTCCTGAGAGACTGTAACTATTCTAACACTTGTACTTTTCCTGTATTTCAGGCTTCACTCTCAGCCAAAAGGGATCAGACATGTTCCCACAAAATCACTGAAGACCATGTCTATCTGTCGCTCTACCTGTCATCTGGATGTTGCTACATGAAATAACATCAAGACAGAGCTTGGCTGTGTGATCAGTAGTGCAGCTGAATGATCAAAGCCCAATACAGGAACACGGGAAGGCTGTATGTACAAAGCATCTGTTAAATTCAACACGTGAAAAAAACTGGCACCCACTGTGAACCCTGTTAATGCATTTCACTTACATGATATTTTAAAGGCTAGCCAACTGAGACCAGTAAACTCCCTTAAATTAAGATAATTCCTCTGGCTCTGTAGTTTTGGCTGACTTGTCTTGATGACAAAGACTGAATATACAGTCCATACAGTACATGATAAAACATGTGTCATAATCTAAATGAATGCCGCATCTTTTTCAATTATTCAAACATGTCTTGCATTCTGTCCCCACTCAGAGGTGAGTACCATGCCATTGCACTTCATCCTCAGCTTTGTATGAGAAAGATCAGGCACTCTCACTTACTGACACTGAGAGGTCAATGCTGCACATTCATCTACATGTAAATAGTTCCAAAGTGCATTTCTGTTTCTGTGTTCGACCAAGGGTTTTCATTTGACAATAGTGTACAGCAGTGTTTTAATAAGTTTCGTTCCACTGCATGACAATGAGTTTTATCAATACTATGCCCTTTAGACAGAAACAAAGCATTGACTTTGAGGTGACATTTCCGCACAGTAAAACATTCTTCATGTTCACCCACATGACAAGACACTTGTTTAAGAAGATTGGACTCTTGTACCATGATAACAAAATACACAACAAATCTGTTTTACTAAATGAAAATGTGTGCAAGATGTGAAAGACAGTTAACTAGTGCTTTTGCAAAGGTGTAGCTATTATATACATTTATATGTAGGGAAGCTGTTAGTTCTGTACTTTTTTTTTTTGCAAAAATGGCTGGGTGGTTATACTTATTTACCAGAAAAAGCCACACAACTAATTAAAAAAAAAAGATATATATATATTGTTTTAACCACAAATACCACAAATATCTATATACACAAATATCAAAAGAATCTCCCAAATATGGGATAAATAAAGAATTCCTTGTCTTATCTTACATCTAAGCACATGTGAGTGGCTGTGGCTCGGGAGGTAGATTTAGTCAGCCACTAATTGGGAGGTTGGTGGTTTGATCCCTCACTGCTTCAGTCTGCATGCCGAAGTGTTTTTGGGCAAGATACTGAACCCCTCAGTTGCTCTCTGATATGTTCATTTCTATCATGTTAGATAGAAAGCACTTAGATGTATAGAGAAGTGCTTGTGTGAATGAGACATGTTGTATAAAGTTCTTTGAGTGCTCAAGTGGAAAGACGCTTTATAAGACCCGGTCTATTTTCCATTTATGTGACCATACTGTAAACTCTACAGAGGCACGAATTTAGATACAAATGTAATATAGATTTGTAGAAAACCTACCTATGCTCAATCATTTACAAAAAGACTAAACAGCAACACACCTCCAAAAACAAAAGGAAGCTCATGGTTAAAACTGAAGAATGCCACAATCGTGAACAGTGCAGATAAAAATCGAATGATGTGTTTGACACGATCACACACATACACACCAAGATTCACAGATGCAAAACAGTGCCCTACCAAAATTGAGTCAGAATGATTATAATTTGAGTCATACTTAGGTCTCATTTTTAGTATGTGAAGCTGTGATGGCCTCTAATGTAAACATACACAGCTGATGCTTTGATCAGGGATGTGGAGGTTATTGCAAAAATTCTTACTTTGTGATTTGTTGTCCAAGGTTGTCTCCATAAGTGTGATGTTGGGTTTTTTGTTTTTTTTTAACTTTCATCCTGGCCAATTACTGTTTAAAGTGACATCAAAGCACAAAGAGAAAATAAACTCAATTGTTCTCATAATACTGCCTTACTGACAATACAGCTGCAGACTGGAGCAGGGAAGTTAAGAGGACAAACTAATAATAACAGCTGAGGATTTATGAATCCACAGGAGACCATGCACACCGAAATTGTTTCACCAACTTCAAACACTATTTAACCTTATCTCTTCTTATGAGTTTTATCTCACTTTGGTCACAATTAACCGATATGTGTAATTCCATTATGAATGTGAAATCGACTGTTTTCTAAAAAATAAAAAGTTATAAAATAAAATAAATTAAAACTCTACAGATACACACTGGTCTGTGTGGCCTTTGCTATAAAATGACACCATCACACTTCACACATCGCATTTAATACAAAAAGGTGTTTCTGTAGAAATCTTGTCTAAAGCCAGATGCCACGTTTATCAACTATAACTAAAACCTAGGAATAAGAAATAGAAAAGGAGCCGAATTGTTTTCCCCTTCTCCCTCCTCCCTGCTTTAGATTATACTATATATACTTCCAAGCTTTGCCATTTGCTGCAGTGCAGATGGAATGGAGGATGAGGAAACACACATGCACACACACACAATATTCACACACAAAATTATATAGCTCCCTGTCAATCTCTGCCCACAGGTGCCTCCCAGGTGTGCCAATACTGCTGAGAAACTGAGAAGAAGAAAGAGAAGCTGAAGGAGGTAGACCAGCTTTGTCCTAATATGATACCCCCCAGCACCTGCTCACCCCCACGCACACATAAATACACAATAAGTCAATAATGAGTGTAACGAGTGAGCAATCTTACACATGCCTAATCTTACACATGTCTCAAACAGGTCTTAAACATGTCTCACATCAATCGTTTTATACTAATCTGAGATGTTGAAGGCTATGACTATAAATCAACTGTAAATTAAACACTGTTGTATTTTGATGGGATCCAGTCAAAATGTGTGACAAATATTAAAGATTTGCAGAAGAAGCAGAGTCCGAGGACAAGGCAAATGACTCGCTTATCACTGTGGAGGTCACCAAAATGGTTAAAAAACTCTTTGGTGGCTCAGCCCCTAGGTTGGATGAGATTGGCCCCGAGTTCTTTTAAGGATCTGGATGTTGTGGGGCTGTCTTGGTTGGCATGTCTCTGCAACATTATGAGGAATTCAGAAACAGTAGGTCGGGAGTGCCAAACTAGCATGGCGCTTCCCCTTTTTTAAGAAGTGGGGGGGAGTCCATCCACTAGTTGAATCTCAGATACACAAACAATGAGGGAATCTCTTCCTAGTCGTGGAAAATGGACCAGCTCTTTATTGTCTCAGGATTATTCAAGGGTGCGTACGTTTTCCCAGTCAGTCTTCATGTGTTCTGCCTGTGCCTCTGTCTTGTGGGGAGTTTGGGACATTAAGCCTGTTCCCAGCAAACATGGCTGAAACCCCAGTATCAGCTCCCTGGTCAAAACGGGTGGTGGTATGACATCAAAAACTGAACCATAGATGGACGGATGTTGACGTTTCCACATAGATTAGAGTTTGCATCAAACTGTCTCTTATGAAGTGAGAAATAAAGATTAGGTTATTGCAAAGAGAGAGTGAAATGTTTTGGGGGTTTTTTATCGACAAATAATATAGTCCCTCCTGTAGGCCCACCACCTGCAGGAGGTGCCGTAGGGGTCAGGTGCAGCGTGTGTCGGGTGGCGGCCAAGGGCGGAGACCCTGGCGGATCGATCCCCGGCTACTGAAGCTGGCGATTGGGACATTGGGACCTCTCTGGTGGGGAAGGAACCTGAGCTAGTGCTTGAGGTTGAGAGGTACTGACTAGATATAGTCGGGCTCACCTCAATGCACAGCTTGGGCTCTGGAACCAGTATCCTGGAGAGGGGCTGGACTCTGTTCCACTCTGGAGTTGCCCTCGGTGAGAGGTGACGGGCTGGGGTGGGTATCCCGGTATCCCCTCGGCTTGCTGCCTGTACGTTGGAGTTTCGTCCAGTGGACGAGAGGGTTGCTTCCCTGCGCCTCCGGGTAGGGGAACAGGTCCTGACTGTCGTCTGCGCTTATGTGCCGAACAACAGTTCAGAGTACCCGGAGTACTCCTTCTTGGAGTCTCTGGGCGGGGTACTTG
>VUQS01058138.1:0-18795 GCA_015108495.1 Heterochromis multidens | reverse complement strand
ACACAGTCTGGACAATGAAGTGTAGAAGAAGCAGCATGCATGTAAATAATGTCACCATAATCAAGAATATTTAAGAATGTAGCCTGTACAAGTGTTTTCCTAACTGCTAAATTAAGACAAGCCCTATTTTGAAAATAAAACCCAGTCTAACCTTCCACTTTTTCACTAACTGCTCAATATGCACACTAAAGGAAAGCTTCAATCAACCAGATACCCAAATATTTGTAGGATGATACTCTTTCAATAAAGCCTCCTCCTACTGTATGAATATCGGCATTATCTGAGATCTGGGAGCTATTTCTGGAAAACAACATGAATTTGATTTTCTTGGCATTATAAACCAGCTTGAAACCATGCAGTGATTCCTGCACCTGAATGGCAGTCTGGAGCTCCTCGGTGTCCTGACTCAGAGTAGAGCCAGCTGAGTTAAGTACTGTCATCTTCATAAAGGTGCACTTTAGCTGAAAACATATTGCTAACCCAAACCAGTATCAATGAGTCTGCCTAAGAGCTGGTCATGGTCATCAGAAATGAATGTCTTGGACAGATCAACAAACTGTCAAGTCTCACTGTGTAGCTGGCAGGAAAGGACCCAAATGCAAGACTCAGAGGACAAGGCATAAAACTCAAAAACAGTTTTATTACGGAGGCCTTGCAAAAAATACAAACAAAACAGAAAACAATAAACACGAACAGAAACAGAAACACTGAACCATAAAGGCAAACCACAGGGACCAAAACTCACACAGGTTTGAGAGAGATCACGACACTGACCTGGGGAAAACGCAGACAATAAATACACAAGCAGGTAATTAGGCAGACGGGGAACACCAGGGGACAAGGCTGGACAGAATCAGACTAACGAGACAAGAGGAAGCAAAACTGAACAAAACGCACACTAGTCACAGGCTACCAAAATAAAACAGGAAATGACAGAACATGGGAACAGAGACGCAGACTTGACAGAGAGAGAGAGAAGGGTAAACAAACATGAGATACAGAACACCGAGGCAAGGTGAGGACAGACAGGGAACTAACGTAAAGACACCAAGATCTAGATATACAAATGACAAAACTATGAGGTTCCTGGAAAACCCAAACTCAAAACTAATATAGAACCAAAACCACAAATACTCTTAATACAAAAAAAAACAACAGAAAGTCCAAACAAACTCAGAAACCTGGGTCAAAGACCCAGGACCATGACACAAACAGGGCAGCAAAATGTTGGTTCCAGTCTAAGGCATTAATGTTGTCATTTGTTACCAGCATACCATATAGCAGCATTCTATGGTACTATGACCCAATCTAAAGCCAGACTGAGCTTTGTTTAAGATATTATTGCCAGTCAAGTACTGTTTTGGTTTGTACAGAGATGTTACAGATGGATTATTACCATTATATACAGTGCCTGGTATCATTTTATGAAGCAAACTTGTTACAGTGTGGTAGCTTGTATGACTATTATCTTGCTCTTCAAATGAAAGTAACCATGACTTGGCTTAAATTTGGGAATTGCCCAGTAACTTTTGAGCCTCTGTAAATGGGAGGTGATGTATTAAAATGGTTGAAATTTCAAAAACTTTAATGCAATATTTTTGTTAAACCACTTGAATTAAAGTTGAAAGTCTGCATTTCAATCACTGTTCAGTATGGTGGTGTACAACTGCAAAATTACAAAAGCTGTGTCACTGGCCAAATACATATGGGTCTAACTGTATGTCCTGATGAACAGTAATGAATGGCCCCTAATGCTGAATGTTCATTACCTTTGCATTTGTGACAACACTAATCTGAGTGTGGAAAGAAAAAAAAAAACACAGCTGCCCTTGTTGAGTTCAATAAACCCACGGTGTTAATTTATCACTTTGAATTACAATGCTACAACTGTACACTGAACCACACAACACACACACTCACACATCCATTAAGTGGCGTGTCGGATATCCAGCCGTGAAATCAACCGCTGAATATGGAGTGCTTCCGTCCGGGGAAAGAGATCCATTGATCGCTGTCTCCAGACATAAAAGAGTCTTGATGCCATACCCCACAAGGATTTGTGCTAGACATGCAGACAGAGAGGAATCACATACTGTACTCTGGGATGAATCTGACCTGAGTGACTCCTACCACCCTAGCCCACCTAACAACTTTCCCCTCATTGGAAAGACAGGATTTCTATTGTGTGAAGTTCACTGTATACCATGAGTGCCCCGGAAGGACTATCACTCACTTCTTTGATGAAGTTTATAGCAAACAAAGTAATGATTTTACAGAAAATGTGCATTTGTGAAATTCCCTACACACACACACAATAGAGCACTGATATTTTCAGTCACTTCCACCTCCTTTACCCTTTGAAGTACTGTAACATGATTTTTTTTTGGTACTTTTTTTTCTCTGTCTGCTAAGGGACAAGGCCAAGAAAACCTGATCAGAATGAACCAAGTAAGTGATAATGAGGAGTATGATAATAGCCATGCTACACTATGACCCTTAGCTCCTTATTCAAATTCAGTGTGATGATAGGATTGAATTTCTTCCAGCCTGGTCCCTGAAATAGAACGAATAACCATGGTCATTAACACAACCTTATTTAGTGGAGACCCATGAGAAAAATGACCTATTTGAGTCAAAAGTAATAGCTTTAAAGAACCACAGTGTCAAATTGTTAGGCTATAAGATCCAAATAATTTATCTATAACACAGTGCCACTGAAATGCTATGTATTCTTAAAAGAATACATATTTTACTGGTATAACTAGTCCAGTGAATCTAAATCTATATTTAATAGACCTGCAATGTGGGCTCCAACTCCTCTAAACTGAATTTATTAGTGAGGAAACAAAAAAAATGACTTGCTAAATATTGTGCCCACAAGCAAAGGATGTGAGTCAGTTTTCATGTTACACATCCCCAGTGGAACATTGGCTTATAAAGTGCTCCTCCATAAAATGTCTGCTGTTACGCCGTTCTGGCAGCCTCCAGGCAAAAACTGTAGAGGTAGTTTGATCTCCTTAGACATTTAATTTTCTTCCGTGTAGGACAGAAAAAAACTTGTTAATGTGCTCTTAAATGAGGTTTTTAAGCGCAAATCATCTACATAATCTATTAGGTTTGCAGGTGTCTGCGTTATATTCTCCTTTTCTATTTCTGTCTTAAATTTGCAAGAAAAATATTCTCTCCAACCGTCTGTCCGTTACTCAATTATCACCCCAGCACATGCTGTATAAGTTTTAAGCAGACAAGCTGTGATAACAGGGGGAGTAGTGTCATTTAAAAAAAAAAAAAAACACTTTATTCATCGTGCATTTGCACGGTATGTTGTGACAATTCATAACACACAGGTGTCTGCATGGAGCAGAGTCAAAAGCAGCTGTGTTACTTCCTGTGGAGTGGGTGCTAGATAGCTGTCTGTCTACCAGTCTGTGTGAACACACATCAAAGCCTCCTGTCAAAAACTTCTGATGGAGTTGGAACAGTGACATATTTCAGAGCTATAATCAGTCACAATATGACAGAGAAATTACCACCTTCCCTCAAGAGCAATCAGTCAGTTCCAGTGCCAATCAGCTCATCTGATGCTCACACAAATAGACATGTCAAAAAAAGCCCACTCCCACTCTGCTGTAACACTAGTTTTGTCAGTGTTTGGAGCTCTGTGGTGAAACGAAGGAAGCTTTGCACTCCAGAGACATTTAAGTCCTTCAGCAAAACATCTGTTCTTGTCTCATTTAAACACATATTTGATGCTCAAAAAAGGTGCACACACTCATCAGTGGTGTTATAAACTCCTCCAGTTGGCATCCATATGATTTGCTGAGTAACTTTAATCGTACACAAATGATTGCAGCCACATCTTTGTCAGCTCATCTCGCTGTGCGCTGAAGGCCAGTGCTCCTAGTCAGTGTTAAATGATCATGTTCCAGTCTGATGGTCTAACCAAGCTCTGCTGTACAACCAAGATGCCTGGAGAGATGAGGTTCCATTTGAGCAGAAAGATAAAACAGCCTCCTACCGGTCTGATAGCACTTGGAGAGCGCAGCAGGGGTAGAAGAGGTTGAGGGGGGAGGTGTGGGGATGGATAAAGTGGGACTGGAGAGTTTGTAGGGAGAATGTTTTCTGTCTCTTCCTCTGTAATCTGACCAGAGTAAAGAGAGGGAATGGAGGGTGAGGTGAGGTGAGGTGAGTAGTTGTAAAGTAAATGTGCCACATTGGCAGGCCCCTGGGAAGACCCTGTAAACACTGCTCAGTCACAGCTCTGATTACAGAGGCAGAGAGGGGAGGGATACAAAAGGAAGGATGGAAAATAAGGGGAAGGGTGAGGGTGTGACAACAGGAGAGACGGAAGGATGAAACCAAGGGGACAGAAAAGGATGTAGAAAACAGATGAGGAAGGGAGAGATGCTAAGTGGATGGAACATAAACTAGAGATGGCTGATGAAAGAGTGGAGAAAGAAACAGACTCCCAAACAAGAGGTAGTGAGGAAAAAACAGTCCGGGAGAATGAAATCAATATCAAAACCCTTGCTAAGTGTTATTTTTGTTTAGCCAGAAATATTTTCTCTACAGGTTGAAGTTTTTGCTTCTATAGGAAATCATCCAGTCGACAAGCCTTGTGGTGCTATGTATAACTCAATCACAAAGTCGAGACATGGATTTACCTTGTGTAGTCAATACTGCAGCTACACTGAACTCAGTTTAATTTGCATTTCTTTAACCGTGAGTTGTGTGCTCCCCTCTGTGCTATTGATCTATGCAGGCCATGCAATATGAGGATTTGAAATGGTGGAGGAGAAACGTTTGATATAATTTTCATTTAAGCCGCGGCGCCTAATTATGTGGCATGAGCATGAACACTGACAAGAAAGCAGGAAATTGGCCTTGCCTTCTGAACTGGCAATCAGTGCTCTTTGATAGAAAGCGATGGAATCATATCATAGCATCAATAATTACAGCTGTGGATAAGCCCAAAAACAAGCACCAGCAGAACGAGAGCCAACCAGTAAAGAGAGGTGAAACAAAGTGGGCCAATCAAAAGGTGACAAACATTCAATATGTCAGCGTTAAGCCAAAGACACACAGCGAGAGGGATTTTGAGACTGAGTAATGAAAGTCAGTGTTCCTCTGTAAGGTTGTTTGTGGTCCTGATAGCTATCTGCAATCAGTGACGTGGGCCAGATGGATTAGTTTAATATTGAATTAGAGCTGTCTTTTAAGAATGCCTCTCCATGTTCACAGTTAGCCTGTATAATGTCTCGTGCCATTCATCTGGAGCAGACTTCCTGCTGGCTTCTTATGGGCAACAATCTGAAAGACACAGAAAGAGAGAAGTTAAGCATAAGATTGTCTTCTTTCCTTTTAATGTACTTTAATGTACAAGAAAATGAAATCAGATTTTTACATAAAAAGGTTAGTCATAAATCATGAGCACACTGATGATAAAACACATTTTATCAAATGTTCACCATTACTGATGTAAACTTACTGGCCACTTCATTAGACCTTGCTAGTACCGGGTTGGACCCCCTGTTGCCTTCAGAATTGCCATAATTCTTCATGGCATAGATTCAACAAGGTGCTGGAAACATTCCTCAGAGATTTTAGTCCATATGATATCATGATAGCAGTTAGTTGTGTGGTAAAACCACAATAGATTAGTATTAATGGCCATGTTCTGTTCAAAATCCCTTTCTTACCCATTCTGGTGCTCGGTTTGAACTTTAGCAGGTTGTCTTGACCACGTCTACATGTCTAAATGCTGTGAGATGCTGCCATATCATTAAATATGAGCGTTAGGTGTACCTAATGAAGTGGGTGGTGAGTGTAACTGGCCTCCCATACAGTTGTATCCTTTTCCTGATTTATTGTGTTTTTTCACTTTATTTGTATGCATCTAAAGTAGGTTGTAGTGGTTTCATATCCAAAAAACCTCTTGATGCACTATTTTTTTTAACTAAATTGGAGTAAGAGTTGTCAAAAAACTCTCACTAGGAAAAAAGGCTACAATGCATCTGTCAAACAAAAGAATGTGTGAAAAGCAGCACAGCATAGTAAACCAAAACTGAGGACTGAAAGAGTTTGACAAGGTACGAAAGCTAGGCATCATAAACTTTCGTATGCCTTCTATAAACTCTCTGTCTCCCATAGTTTTAGTCAAACTTGTTAAATGCAGTATAAACAAATGCAGGAAACTTTTTTTTTTTTAAAGATAGAATAGTTATAACTTAAATCAAGAGATGTTCAAATACCAGACATTTCAGTTGCAGACAAATCACTTCCTTTTTCAAAGCATTAACCAGGGCCAGTTGGATGTTAAGAAAAATCTGACATTGTTGCAGACTTATCCAGTTAAGTAAAAAAAAAAAACTGCTGCATCATGACCCAAATAAGTCATACGTGAAAAATGGTTTGATGTAGATGACAGATGTTGGGAGAGAAAAAAGGGGCCAAGAAATTTATTAAATTAAAACATAGACAACATCTATCTCTGTCTACATCTGTGGACACTCCACTTCTTACAGTCATCACACAAACATGCACACACACCTTTTCCATTTCCTCCATTCCCCTTCCCTTAGCTGACTTGCCCAGAGTGACAGTCTGGATGATTTCTCTTGTCAGGCTGCCTTAAGTGGGCACTGTCACACCATAGCTGCTTCTGTCTTTCTCCACCACAGCACTCTGTCTGCCCTCACCTTCTGTGCTGGCTGCTCTTTCCCCAAACTTTCTCCTCCTCCTCCTTCTTTTGCTTACATCTTCATTTATCCATCCTGCAGACTCATTTGGTCTCAATTCACTGCTTAACATCTTCTTTCCCCGCAACACAAACCTCCTCCTATCCATGTGGGCGTAGAGGATGGAAATGGGAGTGATATAATTGACTTTCCGGTGAAGCTCGTGCGCCGATGGATGATGTGTTGATGTAGCTGCTGTGCATGTGCAGGTTTTGCTGAGTCGCCAGTGGCCTCAGGTCAGTGTTTGGTGTTCTGATTTTATCTGCTAATATGTGGGTTTAATAATCTTAACATTAACATTGACCTATTGAAAAAAAGGACGTGGTGTGCCCATAGGTCTCTGTAGGGATGTTTTGCAGGACAAGATGTGGGTTTCCATACAAATGTTGAAGTTGGGCCCATTAATTAATGAAGTGGGAAAAATAAAACAGCAACTACTGCATCTAAATGTGAGACTGTGGGAAAACATGCCCATGTTTGTTTTTAAGCTCAAGGGGAAGATAGTTGGAGTCAGTGAAAGTGTAATACATGAAAATTTGAAATCCTAAGTTTGAGTTGAAGCCCTGCAGTCAAATTTAATGTAGAATATTTAAAGAGTATAATAGATACTGAAAGCAACGGAACATTCATTCAAAGAAGATAAGAGAAAACAGACAACTGTCAACATCTTAGTATCCCATTGTCTGTGGTCGCTGGAGGTTGGTGCATTACTGTCAGCCACAGTGTCCTTTAGTTGATAATCACTGTCAAACAAGTAGAAAATTAAAATTCTATGATGGATTTTTTTGTTTTGGTTATCAGCATAGTTACATTAAACATTTAAACATGCTTTTCCTACTGCTGTATAGCAACCATGAGGCAGTATTTTCAGAACTGACCAAATTACCTTAGTCTATATTTAAGTTCTTAACTTCAGTCATTTTAAGATGGAAATTTTCTTTGTTATTTTTTTTTACAGGACTTTTGCCCCTGGTATGGTCTCCCAAGGTCAAATTGGTCCTGGGTGAGACGAAGAGCAATTCAAACAACCCCTATGGAAGGAAAAAGTCAAGGGACCAAATTACCCTGTCTGGAATAGGGTTACTGGGGCCCCACCCCGGTGGAACAAGTCCTGGGGAGGGAGCACAAGGGAAAGCGCCACGGGTCCCGGCCGGGGACAGCCCGAAGAGGAGACCTGGCCCCGCTCATCACAGAATGTTGGACCAGCTCTTTATCCTCCTGGGGATATTCAAGTGTGTGTGGGAATTTGCCCAACCAGTCTACATGTGTTTTGTGGACTTGGAGAAGGCGTTCAACCACGTCCCTCAGGGTATCCTGTGGGAGGTGCTTCAGGAGTATGGCGTGTCTGGCCCATTGTGAGAGCTTGGTCCACATTGCCATAAATAAGTCAGACTTGTTCCTAGTGGGTGTTGGACTCTGTCACCGATTCTGTTCACAATTTTTATGGACAGAATTTCTAAGGCTTCCACTTTGGTAGCCTTCGAATCTCATCTCTGTTTTTTGCAGATGATGTGGTTCTGTTGGCAGATTAGCTTTCTCCTAAGGGTGGGTGGCCTCTCCCTGAGTGATTAGGTGAGGACTTCAGTCATTCCGGAGGGGCTCGGAGTAGAGCTGCTACTCCTCCACATTGAAAGGAGCCAGCTGAGATGGTTTCAGAGGGAGGGAGGGAGGTCTGGGCTTCTCTGCTTAAACTGCTGCCCCTGCGACCTGGCCCAAGGATAAGTGGAAGAAAATGGATGGATGGACTGTTCATGCTCTTGGCAAATTGATATACTTAATCACATTGAGAAAAGTAAAAAAAATAGGGTATAAGTTGTTTATTTGCTGAAAATGGGTCATTTTAGCCTGTTGCTAGGTGGTTACTAGGGATGTATAATTCAACTTTTGTGGATATAAATGAGATGTTACTGATGTGAAATTAAAATGATAGGATGCTTTCATAAGGTGTTGTAGATGCATAAAGCATAAAAGGCTAAAAACAGGTCATTTTAGCTTGTTGCTAGGTGGTTTCCAGGCAACATGATGGGGTTATAATATATCATGCATAATTCAACTTTGTGGGTATAAATTACATGTTACTGTGGTGAAAAAAAATGATATGATGCTTTTATAAGGTGCTATAGCTACATAAATGCTAAAAACAGGTCATTTTAACCCATTGCTATGTGGTTGCTAGATAACATAATGACCTCATAATATATGATATAGATAGGAACCTTCAGGGGCCTAAGATGTGCCAGTGTGTCAAGTTTGGTTGCTCAAATCCTGATGGTGTAGAAGGAGTTTGTGGACAAATAAACAAATTGCCATGGTCCCCCTTATTATAATAAGATAACCCTCTCACTAACTTTTTTAAATCTTTTGAATACACATATTTTAAATAGCATTTTAAAATAATAAATAAATAATAATAATTTAAAATAATATGAGAACATATCTACTGTTGAAAGTGAGAAATGTTTTTTTTTTTTAAATGAAAATTCTGAATTTGATATCAGCAAAAAGTTTGGACAGTGATATTTTTACCACTGTGTTGCATCATCTTTTCTTTTAACTCTCTGTAAGTGTTTGGGAACTGGAGGGAAAAAAAAACTGTTCACATTTTTTCACAATGTAAGATTTCAGCTTCCCAAGGGCCTCCTTTGTTGTTGTTGTTCTTTTATTTTCTTTTTGAATTCATAATGCATTAGACATTTTCACTGAGTGGTCCGGTCAGGCCATTGTTGGACTCCTTTGTAATAAATGCAGAATGTGGTTTGACATTGTCTTGCTGAATAAGCAAGGCCTTTCCATAAAAAGATGTGGCCTTGGTGACATGCTGCTCTAAAACCTGTGTTGTCTGCGTTCTGTGAAAAAACAGGAACAAGCAGCAAGGCTGAATTTATTTTCTTTAAAAAAAAAAAAAAATGGCGGTACAGCAAAATCAGTGGACAGATGGCAGCAGGCCTCTCTTCCTATCCCAATACAGGGTCTGTCTAACTTTGGCTGGGAACCCTCACGCATGCAATGTGCCCATTTCCCGTGTCCCACTGATTAATGCCCCACTACAACAACAGCACCACATGGAACCTTGATATTACAAAGAAGTTCCATATCAAGAGTTCTACAATTGCTGTACTTGCCATGCCACTTAGCAGTGTCTAGGAGGGTGGGTAACAGGATCTATCAGGTTGTAGAGCCTGCTAACCATCTGCCTGCCCCTGCTCTCCCCTCTGCCTACTCTTCTATGAGTGGAACCAGCACATGACACAAGCACAGCTCAGTGTAATTCTCTCTGCTCTCTGGATTCTGCTCTGTATGGCTTCCTTCAGGAAGCCCCTGCTCCAGACTCCCTAATATTCACTCTAAGCTCAATCCAAACTATCAAACTTCAATTCTGAAGTACATCCAGGTCATCTTGCTACCTTCTTTTACAATAAAAATCCTGTTAATTATAGCCTCCCTTTTATGCATCTGATTTTGGCTTATTTGTAATATATGTAGAATAATGGCATTATAACCTTTCCCAGGCTAGTGGGCAATGATCTTAGAAAAGCAACAATTGCTCCAGACCAGCAAAGTGCCAAAACTTCTGCTTTTATAGAGGTGCTCACTTGCTGATGATCGATTAATCAACTTACCCTTAATTCCTATGGAAGCATTAATGGTGTACATAGTTTTTCACAAACTGATTCTGCGTTTTAGCTTAGTTTTTGTTAAGTAAATAATGATACGGTGTAATACGTCAAGTGTTACTGTTCATTTGAGGTTGTATTTCATAAATTTAGAACCTGGTAAGGACCAAATAATTTTTTAATAGTGCTGATGCGTAAAACCTTAGACTTGAAAGAGGGTGTACTTTCTTTTTCGCATGACTGTATATAAAATAAAACCTTGGGGTAAATATTTAAAAAAACAGGGTTGATGAAAAACTTACCTACCTATCACATCTGATAGAAGCCTCACCAGAATTCAGCTGAGGTTAACCCCAGAGCACCCCTAGGCTAAACACAAAACTGACTTTCTGATCTGCACCGCGTCCAACTTCAAAAGCTACCTTCAAAATTTTTAAGCCCAGTCTCTTGTGATTTGTTATTTGCGAGCAATACAGCAAAATGAACAACGTTTTTTTTTTTTACTATACTGTATCTTCCCACAGGAAAAGTAGTATTAACATAAAATAAAGCGAGTTTCAACACTTCCTTTATGTCGATGACACACTTACACAATCTGCCTCTTGCTGCCATCAAACACTACTACTTAAGGACAGTTTCTAAATGTTTTCCCTTGAGAGTGCTACAATATTTGCATTGCAGCTCAGCAAGCAATAAATTTTTTGAATGCTTTCATGTAAGCAGGTGAGACAGGGGAAAAACAAAACTGTGCAAAAAGAGACAGGATGATGGAAAGGAATGAATAATGTTCAACAACTGAGGGACAAAAGAAGAGCAGAAGATGGGACAAATTGGCTTGCAGCAGCCTGCAGTAATAATGGGCAAGGCAGACAGATATGGATGTGTGGGAAAAAACCACAGCTAGCACTCTAACCGAACGCGGATTCATTACTGGAAATGTTTGTGAGAACCTGAGCACTTGTGGTACAGCTGATACAGAAGCAGAAAACCCAAGGTGGTTTGAGTTCTTATGTTTGCGATCCAAAACAATATCAGACAAACCAACACAGACAAAGAATCAACACAAATCTGTGGACAAATCTGATGACTCCACTATGGCACAGTTTTTTGTTTTTGCAAACTGACGCCCCAAACTTAACAACTCTGTAGGTTTTTTTCTTTTCAGTTCAGCTCAGAACTAGGGTCACTGAGTGTTGGGACACTCTATATGGCTTTAATATCCTCTGTCTGATCACTTGTTAGGAGGACAGAAAAAAGGATCCATGGCTATTCATCCTTATCACAGTCATTTTTGTCAATTTGTCATATTATCCAATGGACATGGAAGCCAAATCTCTGCAGCATCTGAGCAAAGATGAAAGAGGAATAAAGATGGTACATCTGTAGTTTGACCGTCACACCATATAGCTTAGGATTGCACCTCCGTGCTTGCATGTGTGTGTGATATGTGTAGAAGAACACTTCTGTGGTTAGCCCCTTGATACATCCACAACATAGATGGATGAGGCACACCAAAACAATATACCCTCTGACCTAGATACTAATAGAACAGCCGTAGCCTTCATTCACTTGGTGCTGTTCATGCAACACTGTCTCTCTCTCTCTCTCACTCACACACACATACACCTATCACACAAAGAGACACACAAATCTATACAGTAGCAAAAGGATTAGTATACTTCTTATATGGTGTAAATGTTTTTAAGTAGTGTGTGCTTCTCCTGGTTGTGCGGACACAGCTTCCTTTCAGGAACAAAAACCAAGTCCCGGAAAATGCTCAATTTTTAGGTTAGGGAAAACGCAGGAGGAGACACAAACCCAGCCTTACGGGTCACAAACTAGTGTACTCCTTGTGTCAGTCTCACTCCTGAAAGTTTCTTTTCCTTCTTCTTCTTTTTCTTTTTTTCTAGGCAACTAGTCATTATGGGTTCAAGTAGGACTCCAGAAAATGTAAAACGGTGTAATGAAAATATGACTCTCTCAGTGTGTGTATGTGTGTGTAGCAATATGCCTACTAAAATCAAAGTTTCTTTCACCCTTAACAAAGCTGTTTTTTTGGTCCCATTTCATTTGAAACACATGCCTTCATGCATGCTGTCCACATAACCTAGAATTGTGGGCTCAGTGCACACACAGTGTTTTCTCACACTGTATGTGTGTGTGTGTGTGTGTGTGTGTGTGTGTGTGTGTGTGTGTGTGTGTGTGTGTGTGTGTGTGTATTTACAGGCATTCACAAAGAGACTGTTTGCCATTATTAAATATTAAATGTGGGAGTGTTTGCTCTGTCTGATAGACCAGCTACTGCTAATGGCACTGTGTGAGTGTGGTTTATTCGTGAGGTGAGGTTCTGTATTGCAGGAGCTGCTTCTCCAGTAGGATCTGCTTTTCCAGAGGGAAACAGCGCTCTTGGTAAGGGTGGCTTACACTTGAATTATCTCTGTCTTGCCTTCACATGTAGGCTGTCTTAATTCCTCAGCCATCTGTCTTTCTGGTCGGGACTTTATTAAGAATTGCTGCCTGCACTAAAGCATCACTGAGGTGGGTGCAGGTAAAGGAGGTAATAAATTCATTCCCAGAGGTTTTTTGGGATATTACTGAATATGAAGTTCACTTTGGACTAGGTGCTAACATAGACTGTATACAAAAGATGGATGTGGACAACATTACATCATCCATACTGGAGGCTTGATTTTACTGATGTCATTAATAATAAGAGTAGGAAGGTAATTTTCCAGCTTTTATTTCCAGTAATAGCTCACTTGCAGGTGGAAAGCAAATAAGTAAGCTTCATGAAGGCCACTTTGAATTACACTGTCTGGCAATCTGCCTTTTTTATAGCATACATTGAAATGCAAATAATGACACCAAAGCATTGTCAACAGACATAGGTGCTGCAATGTTACTCCATGGTTTGTGAACTCCCACTCTGAAGCCTGGAGTCAATCCTTTTGGTTGTCGCCATCCTGTTTTTTGAAAACGAATATCAAAAGCAATGGGTGGAAGATGAAAAAAAAACACAAGGCCGCTGCACATTTATATGGTAGCGACTTGTAAATCACAAGATAGGTATACCTAAAACATAAGCTGCATTATTCTTTAAATTCATAATAACTTACACAGTGATAAAATAAACTTGAAACTAGCAATGAAGATCACACAGTCATGAGGAAAGTACTTACTGTACTGAGGTCACAGAGCAAGGAAGCAGTAGGGTTATTTTCCCACAGACTTCTATTGAATCGTTCTTTTACAACCTTTGGAGTCACTTCCTGCTGGATATTAGAAAGAATGCAGGTTTGAGACATTTCAGCATTGGGTTCACTTGACATGGAGGCTCCATTTATCTATACAGTGGTTGGGTTGCTAGTATGCTCAACTGATACATGTAAGCATACAACATGTTTGTTGGAGCTACCACTTTTTTATTGTCTCCTGTTTCATGCTTGATAAAATGACCTACCATATTTTTATAGCTGCACCAAGGATAATGTGAAAAGAGTTTCCCTGAACTAAAAAAAGAGAGAAAAGAAAATTCACTCTGTTTGCACTGGAGCATTTTAGCATATTAAAGCTTTTTATTTTGGATTCTGATTTTCCAAAATTACTGTTTTGGTTCGTTCTTCTCTTTCCAGCCTCCTTCCTTTTCAAACAATGCCCCACTTTATTTGCATCAATGTATCTTTCACACTACAATGTGAAGAAAAGTGTTAAACCTTAATTAAATAAATCAGATACTTGTAAAGGAGTTTGACAGTCTTCTGAAAATGTATTTACACTCATGATATGAGTTATGTGAATCAACAAACATCTTGATATCTCCCTGGGAACTCTGAGACACCATGCATTTGTTCAGAGGGATGTTTTGTCAAACCACCTGGAGGAGTTATCAGATGGAAGGACTGCTCATGCTCAACAAGAAAGAGACAAGAGGGAAAATCCAGTGGTGACATTTAGCTGCAAAGCACTGCCCTTTAACAAAAGTCAATTGAACAGGAACAGACAAAGGTCAGTGTGTTTAGGCTGGCCCTCATGATGAGCTATAAACTGCAGCACAGTGATGACATGCTGACATTGCAGGTGATTCACCTGCAAACAATACTGTAAATATCTTCTGTTGCAATAAAACGAAGGATAACAGTTTGCACAGTGTAGGCAGATATTCCACGTGCACCAAATAAACGCCAAAATCTTCAAGAGCTTTTCTCATTTAGTTCACAGGTCTGATGCTCTGAACTTTTGATCCAATCTAGTTTTGAAATCTTGCATTTCACATAGCATTTCATAATAGATTGCTGCAATGTATGCAGCAGTCTTTGTTAGTGCTTCTTTTCAGTTCCTTTCCACTTTAAGCTCCAGCAAAAAAAAAAAAAAAAAATTTCAGAGAAAATACATTTTCAGAGGCTAGATGCCAATAAAAAAACATGTTTGAACTGTAGTTGTGTTTGGCATGTGTGCTTGAATAATAACCTTGTCTCACTTTGATGTCAGATGTGTGATGGACATGGTAACTATAATTGCGAATCCACATTAAAGTGTTTGGTCCTGGTAGTCTACAAGACTCCAACCTTAATGGACTTACTTTACAAAAGTTGTTTTCAAGAAGGCTACATGAACAACACATTCTCTTTATTTACACATTCATTTGATTTCCCCCCACCCACCTTGGCAGGCCAGGGAAGCTTGCATACAATGAAACAGCTAAGCTAATGCTGACACTGGTATGGAATCATAATGCATTCACTTAACAAAAACATTTATTTCCTGGTCTGTTCGAATGAAGTTGTCATGGTCCTGGGTCTTGAACCCAGAGTTTTGATTTATGGACTTCTGGGTTATCTTTACTGTTGAATATATTTTCTGTGTGACCTTTGGTTGGTTTTCCTATTTCTTGGTCTTCTGTGTTTTATTTTGTAGTTAAGTGTTCCCTGTTTGTTTCTCTGCCATGTTTATATATTCTTAGGTTTTCTTAATTTTAGTTCTCTCCCTTTTGCAGTCTACTTTCTGTTTGCAGTTATGGTTATTGTTTATAGTCCTGATCATGAGTTTCAGGTTTTTCCTTTCTCCATTGTTTGGTCTTCATCGCTGTTTCCCTCTGTGTCTTCCTTCCGTCAAGTTTTCTTTGTGCACGTTTAGTTATTGTTACTCATTTCCTGTTTTACTTTCCTAGTTAGTCTGTCTCCTGTGTTAGTTTTACTTCCCCTGTCTTTTTGTCATTTGAGTAGTTTCAGCTGTGTTGTGTTCCCCCGATTAGTCCCCTGTATATTTAAAGCTTTAGTTTAAGTGTGTTCTTTGTCGTGACGTCTGTTAATTTTCCCTGTTTGTTCTGTCCGCACACTATGACAGAAGTAGATAATCATCTCAGAAATTTCAAGAAAAGTTTTCCTTATAAAATCTGCTTTCTGAAATTTTCAGAAATTCCAAGAACATTCTCAGGAATTCTGAGAAAACTTTTCATTAAAAACAAGATTAACAAGATGCCTTAAAATCCTAAAAGAGCCTCTATTGACTTGAAAGCTCAACTTCATGAACAATAACAACCCACCAGCTTATGTTAATATAGTTTTCTTTTGGTTTAGGCTTGAAACATTGAGGCATCTTTTGTCTCTGACTGAATGAATTTCAGATGCATCATCTTATATCCTGAAGCCATATCAGTGCAAATGATCCTGTAATATTCAGCAGTCTGCAACAGTACCATCTTTATTATTCAAAGACAGTTTCCCACTTTTTTACACTGTATTAGATGTGGGGCCATTATTGCTCATGAAATCAAGCATGCAATGTCCAAGACAATTATTTTGTTATTTAAGGAAAAACAAGATTTTTTTTTTTTTTTTGTCAAGTGAATGCATGATGCTTCCATACACTTAACCTTAATCAAGCTTTACAGATACTCTAGGACAAATGAACAGCGGGATAATTTGCACTGTTAAAGATTTTGTAACGTAAAAAAGTGTTATGCACTGAGTAATCCACTTAATTACTCAATGCACTACAATGCAGATTGCAGACTGAATGATTAACTGTATTTTCTGTGAAACAGACAAGTAACAGACAGCTTTCTATGTGGATTGATCCTTTTATGTGGCCTATTGGCTCAGATCTACAGTATGTTTATGGATTTTACTGCCTTTTTTGTACTTATCCTCCCTATTTAAGCAATAACATTTTTGTGGTTGCTGAAGGTATTGTTGAAAGTTCGGCTTCTTGGATCATTGTCTTGTATAAGTTTTGACATGGATTATATTTTTCCAATGGTATCTGTTCTAAACTCTGTCATAATTTGCACTTAAAAACAGTGCTGCATTTTCAGGACCTGCAGTGAAAAGAAACCCTGTTCTTTCCGCTGGCTTCTACCTGCATAGAGACAGGTGGACTCAAGGCAGTTAAACCACTGTGAATCAGGAGAATAGACTTCAAAGATAATCTCATTTATACACAACTTTTCACCTCAGGAATGCTGATAGGGGGATGTTAGCTGGCCTGGCTGTCTGAGATCTACTGCACAGAGGAGCTAAGCATCATTTCATCTGCAGCCAACAGCTCCTTCTGTGCTCTGTCATGTTGTTTTCAGTTGGTGGTTATTATTTCCTATTCATAGATCCTTTTGCAAATAATGATAAACATGATTTACATTAGCATACATTTAGCAACAAGAAAATATAAAACACTTATAAAACTATAGAATAGTTGAGCTTGAAAAGCAATTTTAATTAACAATGTTTTACATTCCCATACCGAATACTTCCATTAATGTGCGAGCTATGGCAAACATTCATCTGGGGCTTATTCGATCAAAAGTTAATTAAGTTTTGTTTGAATTAATACAAATGCATTACAAATAAAGGATTAGCATCTCAGATACCTACCACTTTTATCAATTACAATACTTTTGAAGCACAGAAATTTAATTGGAAACTAACCAGCTCTGTTGGTAAAAGCAGAAAACAACAAAGCTTTTATCGCATAATGAAATGGGCCTTCGTTTCAGAGACTACGAAAAATGTTTCACAACTCAAATTATTACTGCACAATAGTGTTTAGGATAATTTGCCCCGAAGGGTTAAATCAAGCAGGTTTATGACAATTTCTAATAACAAAAGAGCATTCTACCTGCCTCAGGTCACAGGTACTCCACTTTGAACATAGCTTTAACCTTCCTCAACAGTACACCATCACCATTACATACATGTACTCTACCCCATTTTACCTTTGTTGCCTCATTTCAATTCAATTCAATTTTATTTTTAAAGCACCAAATCACGACAACAGTCACCTCAAGGTGCTATATAATATCAGGTAAAGACGCTACAATAATAGACGATCCCCTATGAGCAAGCACTTGGCGACAGTGGGGAGGAAAAACTCCCTTTTAACAGGAAGAAACCTCGGCAGAACCAGGTTCAGGGAGGGGCAGCCATCTGCTGCGACCAGTTGGGGGTGAGGGGAGGGAAACAGGACAAAAGACACACTGTGGAGGAGAGCCAGAGATTAATAATAACTAATAATTAAATGCAGAGTGCTCTATAAGCACAAAGAGAGTGAAAAGAGGTGAGTGAAGAAGAAACACTCTAGGCCTATTGCAGTATAATTAAGTGATGGCTCAGGGTCACCTGATTCAGCCCTAACTAAAGGCTTTATCAAAAAGGAAAGTTTTAAGTCTAATCTTAAAAGTAGAGAGGGTGTCTGTCTCCAAACTGGGAGCTGGTTCCACAGAAGAGGGGCCTGAAAGCTGAAGGCTCTGCCTCCCATTCTACTTTTAAATATCCTAGGAATCACAAGTAAGCCAGCAGTCTAAGAGTGAAGTGTTCTATTGGGGTGATATGGTACCATGAGGTCTTTAAGATGAGATGGGGCCTGATTATTCAAGACCCTGTATGTGAGGAGAAGGATTTTAAATTTGATACTAGATTTAACAGGGAGCCAATGAAGAGAAGCCAATATGGGAGAAATATGCTCTCTCTTTCTAGTCCCTGTCAGTACTCTCACTGCAGCATTTTGGATCAACTGAAGGCTTTTCAGGGAGTTTTTAGGACAGCCTGATAATAATGAATTACAATAGTCCAGCCTAAAAGTAATAAATGCATGAACTAATTTTTCAGTATCACTCTGAGACAGGATGTTTCTAATTTTAGAGATATTGCGCAATTGCAAGTTAACATGCACATTGAAGGACATATCCTGGTCAAAAATGACTCCAAGATTCCTCACAGTGTTACTGGAGGCCAAGGCAATGCCATCCAGAATAAGTATCTGGTTAGACACCAGATTTTTAGGGCCGAGTACAATAACCTCAGTTTTATCTGAATTTAGAAGCAGGAAATTAGAGGTCATCCAGGTCTTTATGTCTTTAAACATTCCTGCAGTTTAACTAATTGGTGTGTGTCATCTGGCTTCATGGATAGATAAAGCTGAGTGTCATCTGCATAGCAATGAAAATGTAT
>VUQS01058136.1:0-10434 GCA_015108495.1 Heterochromis multidens | reverse complement strand
GCATTTGCACAATATCTCTAAAATTAGAAACATCCTGTTTCAGAGTGACGCTGAAAAACTAGTTCATGCATTTATTACTATTAGGCTGGATTATTGTAATTCATTATTATCAGGCTGTCCTAAAAACTCTCTGAAAAGCCTTCAGTTGATCCAAAATGCTGCAGCGAGAGTACTGACAGGGACTAGAAAGAGAGAGCATATTTCTCCCATATTGGCTTCTCTTCATTGGCTCCCTGTTGAATCTAGAATTTAATTTAAAATCCTTCTCCTTACATACAAGGTCTTGAATGATCAGGCCCCGTCTTATCTTAAAGACCTCATAGTACCATATCACACCAGTAGACCACTTCGCTCTCAGACTGCTTGCTTACTTGTGGTTCCTAGGATATTTAAAAGTAGAATGGGAGGCAGAGCCTTCAGCTTTCAGGCCCCTCTTCTGTGGAACCAGCTCCTAGTTTGGATTAGGCTTAAAACTTTCCTTTTTGATAAAGCTTATAGTTAGGGCTGGATCAGGTGACCCTGAATCCTCCCTTAGTTACGCTGCAATAGATCTAGGTTGCTGGGGGTTTTCCATGATGCACTGAGCGTTTCTCTTTCTCTCACCTTTGTTCACTCACCATGTGTTTTTACACCACTCTGCATTTAATCATGAGTTATTATTAATCTGTGGTTCTCTTCCACAGTGTGTCTTTTGTCCTGTCTTCCTCCCCTTATCCCCAACCAATCATGGCACATGGCTGCCCCTCCCTGAGCCTGGTTCTGCTGGAGGTTTCTTCCTGTCAAAAGGGGTTTTTTCCTTCCCACTGTCGCCAAGTGCTTTCTCATAGGGGGTCGTCTGATTGTTGGGGTTTTCTCTCTATTATTGTAGGGTCTTTACCTTAAAATATAAAGCAGCTTGAGGGAACAGTTGTTGTGATCTGGAACTATATAAATAAAATTGAATTGAACTGTATTGAATTGAATTGAATTGAATTTTATGCATTAAGGGTGTGGCCCTTTTGAGTGGCACGAGTGCCAACACCGGCATCTATAATCAATAGCTGCCTGCTAGGCATCTCCTTAGTTAATCAAATCACTGAAACAGACATTTTGACTGTGTTTATGGTGTCGGCAACTTTTGGAAAATTTTTCATGCAATAATCTTATAAAGAGCATGGCTTGGTGTGCAGAGAAGACAAGGAAATATTTGATCCAGCTAAATGAAACTGTTATTTTACCTATATGTCAGCAACAATTAGCAGGTGACTTTCCTGTCCATTTACAGCGTCTAGCAGTCTATGAATGCAACTTACTTACCAAGCATTAGTTGATAACTTAGCACTCTTCAGTCTAGTGTAATTATATTCACCTGTGGCTCCAAAAACCAAGATGGTGAGGGCCAATATACCTGAGGCTTAAAAATGGTAGTTCACAAACAAGTGAGTGATGTTATGCTGGCTATGTGCATATTTATATGCAATCTATGCTTTCTCCAAGAAAAGGGGAAACTCAGAAATATTTGTAGCAACTCTAGTGTCAGAGAGACACGGTGGGAGTGTTCTTGTGTGTTTATGTGCAGCGTCTGACTAAACTCAGAACTCAGCAGTTCTCTTTGATATTGCTCTCCACTCCTTTTCCCTCCCATCTCTGTGTGTTTGTTTATTAAGCAGAAAGCTTAGACTCACACATTTTTGTATCACACAATTTCAAATATTTTACACTAATGATGATGCAGCTTGGTGTGAATTTGCAGTGGATCTAATTGCATCTTGCTTACATAGAAAATATCAATAGCACTTTTTTTTTAATCTTGTCATGATGTTTGTCTATCTCGCCTTAACAGAGTGCTTTGTTCTAACTTAAAATGCCAAGCAATAGCCATCTGGGATCCTCAGGGTGCTCCAAGAGGTGATTGACTCCATCTTCAAGAGCAGATGGACGCTCTTGAAGATGCTTGAAGTAAGGCTCCCCTAACGTCAAATCCCTGGTTGATGGTGGTGTGTCTGAGGGATAAAATGTAAACAAGAAGAATCAATCAAAAATAAATCAAAGAGAGGGGTTAAACACCACACCAAGGCACCAAAAGAAACAGTTGCGTTTTATTAATTGCATCTCTGTCAGCTGCAAGTTGGGATATGGTTCTGGCACATGACCTTTGTTGCAATTGGGAGACAGACTGAAGAAGGGGAGCAAATTAATGGTAAAAAAGCAGGTAGAAGACGCTCAGTCTCCTCCTGCACAGTATAATCTTGTTTATGTAGTTCAAGTAATATTGAATTGCATAAGTTAGGCTGGCCTTTTTTAATAAGTATCATTTTTTATGACTGAGTAGTTATTTTATTATATAACAACATGTTCTGTTAAAGTCGACCAAAAGCCCTGAAGCTTGTTTCTACTGTTTTCTTTTACAGAATACAGATGAGCTATACTCAGCTCTATCAGCACTATCAGGATCTCTTTTTGTGGGATGTGTGTAAATCTTACTTGCAAAGGAGGGACTTATCTGGTGGGGTGCAGAAATTAAACATCTTGAACTTGGGCATTTTTGAATGAGATGCTCAAAATCGAATCTTCGCCTGGTTCTTCCTGCTTTCAAATGCGAGCACTGAAGTCATGACGTGAGCCCCTCAGAAACATGCAAATTAGACTGCACAGGCTCATATAATCTGATAAACATCCTCTATTGAATACCAAGTGCCTAAACGCAATTTCTGCAGGAAATTATAGTGCTGATGAGCAGGCGATACGTCGTTATAAATGGCGGCATAAAAGCCTGTCAGGGATTTGCAGTCACAGTCTTATTGTCTTTGAAAAATATGCTCATTGTGGCACATCCCCCTGTTGTGGAATTACGAAAAAACTATTTCACCCTCTAATTAGCCAAATATTCTGACCCAGATATGATCGACTGGATTTGGAAACAGAAGTCGATACGCTTGCAGGCAGCATGTCTCCGAAGGCTATCTTATCTGTGAGCACAGAATCCCAATAGAGGCGACCCACAATCAGCTCTCTCTCCTCCCCAGACGGATCATAACCAAACTGTGCTGTCTGCTGAAATGCAACCACCAAAGTCCTTGAAAGCATAGCGAGGACCAGGAAAAGGAATTAAAGCCTGTATTTAGCCTATTTGCGTCACTTGATGGAGTGGTAGATTAAAGATGAAGAAGTGGGTTTTTTTGTTGTTGTTTGTTTGTTTTGTTTTTTTTAGGGGTAGGGTAGTTTAGTAGAAAATCTTGTTTTTGTTTTTTTTTTTGCTTGTTTGTTTTGTTTTTTAAAGGCAGTGAGTAAATTATTTCACTTAACATCAAGCATCAGGCCCTATACTTTTTTATCTCTTTAACTTTGAAAGTGATAATGAGGATTTGTTCTTTGGAGTATTGATCTGGTCAGAGATGCGGATCACATTTTGAAGGAGTGGCTGTTTGGATAAGGGCTGCGGGGCTGATAAGTGTGACTGTCGGCTGACATTGGCTGAGAGGACGGTAGCTGAACTCATTAGACTAATGAATGTGGGGGAAGGGAAGGGAGTGAACGTTGCTTTTGAAGGAGAGGAGAGGGCAGGAATAGACTGACCTTTTTGAAGACTGAGGAAAGTGAGATATGAGAGACTCAGGTTAGCTGTGTCAGCATTATCTGGAAAGCTAGAGTGTGTAGCCTGAGGGTGGATGTGTTTCAAAGTGTAAGAACACTTTCCCAAATGAGATGAACATTATTTAATGAGCAGCATACGTGAGCTACACTTCCACATTTTCCTTACAGCTTCACAATGCATAGGTTTTGTTAAAACATGACTTAATGCCTTGAGTTCTATAAAAGCATATCCTTATATTTTATGCCTTGGATGAAGGCAGTAATTAGCTCTTAGTTATAAACCTGAAGAAGGTGAAAAGAATGAAGAGATGATATGTCATGCAGGGTTACTAGCAAGCTGCTTTCAGCTACTCCCTTATTCACAAGGGGTTGCCAAACCAGATAGTGTCACATTTGATTTAGCAGATTTTTTACAACAGATGTCCTTCCTGACACAGCACCAAAGGTATTTGTGCCTCATTGTGGAATCAAACCAGGGATCTTTTGCTTGTTAGGGAATATGTAAACCACATGCAGCCACTGGACAAAGACGGTGAATAAAAAGAACATGACATGGCTTAGATTTGCAAAGTTTAATGAAATAGCCACAAGACTTCTGAAACAATGTCCTTTTGATTTACAAGACCTGATTGGAGATGTTTGGCTATAATGCACAGTGCCACATTTGGGGAAAACCAAATACAGCGTATCAACACAAACACCTCATACCAACTGTCAGGCACGGTAGTGGAGGGGTGATGATTTGAGCTTGTTTTGCATCCCCAGGACCTGGGCACCTTGCCCAGTTGACAGTAAACTCCTGTGTATACCAAAGTATTCTAGAGTAAAATGTAAAGCCATCTGTCCGAGAACTAAAGTTTGGCCAAAATCGTGTCATGCGTGTCATGCAACAAGACAATGATCCCAAGCACAGCAGCAAACAGAATGACTGAAAAAGAAAAGAATCGAAGTTCAGACTTCAAACTGATTGAAATGCTGTTAAGAGAGCTGTGCATAAATGCAAACTTCTATGAACTTAAGCAATGTTGTAAAGAAGAGTAGGCCAAAATTCTTCCACAACAATGTGAGAGACTGATAAAGTCATAGAGAAAACAGTTAAGTTATTTCTGCTAAAGGTAGTTCTACCAGCTATTGAATGATAGGATATACTTAGCTCTCAGAGGACTGCAGAAAGTCCTGTTAAAACTTTCTTTTTCACATGACTGTAAGTACGGTATATGGTCTACTACATGATTTGCACTAATGGAAGTACCCAGATTGAGACATAGTAAATACCACAGCTGGCAGACAGTTAGCTTAATGGCACAAAGACTGTAAACAGCAGACAACACACAGCCTCTGCCTGAAGGTGACAAATGTCTGATTAAAGCTCAGTCTGGTTTTAACCCTGTAACACCAATGTGTCATATGTGATACATGAGTTTTTGTGAGTTTTTGAGACCTCTACATCATCAGTATGACTTTTTTTCCCCTGAAAAACCTAAATAAATTGCACAATACATTTTTAAGCAATAAACTGCACAAAAAAGGTCATATGTAGCAAAAATGATACACATTAAAACTCATATATGCAAATTTATAATTAATTTACATTTTTTATTTGCCAGAGGGTTCAATAAACACTCCAGTTTCAGAAAATTAGAATTTCCTGGCAATTATTTCATGCTTCCAGCTTTACAGAGTTAAATATATAGATATAAAATAGTAAGTTATTGAAAGTCGCTCTGTGATTCCTGAATATCAGCTGTAGTTGAGTCATTCACATTCTGGAAAGCTGTGGACCACAAGTTATGATATTATTTATGATATTTATTACAATCCTATTTTTTATATTTTCTCCTTTATTATACAAATGAACATGCACCAAATCACTGTGGCCGTGTTATCGTTTAACTCACCCTGACTGGATTTGCAGTAGTATAAATCTGACCCTCTGGCTCTGGGAAAATGAGTGTACTCCCTAAAATGCAGTATTAGTGCTGCTGAAAAATCTTAAGACAGATACAAAGAAATCAGTGTTGCATCAATTTATGAGATGCAGACTAAAATTAGATACAAACTGAAAAAATAAAAAGCATTTGCAGCAGAATGTCAAAAGTTACCAAAAAAATAAATAAAAACTAGTATGTAGAGATTTTTAAATAAGCAGGAATTTAAAGTCCTCTATAGTAAGAAATATACACACATATTGTATAAAACCACACACTATGTAAAGGCACTTTGAGGGTTTGAACAAAGGTGAGGTAAAGGAGCCCTGGGAGGATTAACTGACTGTCCTGCCAGAGGCCTGCATGGGAAATAGCTTCCACAGGGGGGAAATGACAATGAGTCTCCTAGTAAAAATGCACACACTGCTGGGGAAAAATGCAGCAAAGGCCGAAGGAGAAATGAGGGTCAATGAAAACACCATTCACTCAGACTCATGCCTATATGCATTAGTTTGGTACTTATCACTGCTTCCACTAGTACTGGTAATTGTTTTTTTTTTCTTAACCATTGCATTCCATTTGATTTGTGACCCCAGGAAAGATAGCTGCTGCATTGCGGCAGCCAATGGGGATCTTAATAAACTAAACTAAACTAAATTCTCCTGTGTACAGAATACAATTTTCTGGTCAAAACTGCAACTTGGAAAAATGTACATAAAAAATTAATAAACCGAGGGTTAAAGGTAAGAGGTAAAGTAAACAAAAGTCCTGTGCACAAAGCCAACAGTACTATACTCTGTTCAAAAATTCATAAAACAAGAGAGAAGAGTTTTATAAAGAGCAAATTGCCTCTCAAGGCAAAATCTGCAACCTCTTTACAGACAGACAATGACACAGAAAATCATTTGTCTCCTCTGCAAATCCAGCAATATCCCTCAAGCTCTTTGAAGTATAAATATCCTGCAGCCTGTGCGGTATGTTCTACACAAACTATATTTATCCAGTCAAAGTCTTTACCCAGCAGAATCTCCTCAGTGCACACAGCCTGCACAATATGATCTTCATGGGACATTTGACTTTATTGCACTAGTTGCCTGAATACAGGGGAATGCCTTGCTTAGTAACATGGTACAATATATTTTATATGGTGCCTTTCGTGGAAAGACACACTACAGTTAAATGAAGGGAGCATGTACATTTTACTTTTTGAGTAACATGGGGAAAAAAACAGAAATCAGGTAAGACTAACTTATGGAAGGGCAAATCATGATTAAACAAATGTATTCAGTGCATGGGAGACAAAAACTACTTTACAGTGTATGAGGAGTTGCAGGGAATGCATTTTATGAAGCGTAGGAAGTGCTTGTGAAGGAGTGAATACATCCCTTTGCTGTATCGTTTCTAGAAAACCTTTCACTGGTCAAGAGTCCAGTGCAGCAAAAAGTTCATGAACCACACATAAACAAATTGATTCCCCATGACGATTGATTATTGTCGTGGAAGTTTTAATTTGGGAATTAGAAAAGGGTGAAAAGTTAGATTTTTTCTAGTATCAAAGTCTGAAAGCTAAGACTTCCAGAGAGGTAGGAGACCTCTGGGCAAGACAAGAACATGCTGGAGGGATTCTACATCCTATCTGGCCTTAGGAGATATGAATCAGGGATGGATGCGGCTTGGGTAGATGAGTGGAATTTTGTGGTGCAGCTGTGCTTTAACAGGCACCTCAGGTGACTGGCAAAGCCTTTGACACTTTTCACCTGTACTTAGGACTTGATCAGTGGTGACCAAAGAAGCAGAAAAATCAATGGAGCAATAACACCCGCTTCACTTTAGGACCAAGTCAATATTAGTCTGAGATGGTTTTTCTTTCCACGGTTTATTGAAGCAATTCACCCCCTTACTGCTGAGGAAATGTGGTTTGTCCTCAAGCTTTATTTATCACAAGGTGTATACTTAGTTCCCCTGTATGTTAGTTCCACAAACCCCACCACCAGGATAGTTTTTTTTGTCTTTTGTAATCATGAATATGATGAGGTAATCTAGGAACAGGAGGACAATGATTATTTTTTTTTGTGACTCATGGGCTGGTTTGACAGTTTGCATAAATCATACAGGGAGCACTGCAGTGTTTTTGTTACACACTGCTTCTTGTCATATTCTCTTTTTTCCTGCCTCTCACACTGAAATCTGGTGTATTATACTGTAGACAAAAAATGCTGCAAACATCCGTGTGGTGTGAATAAATAAAGAGTTGGGCACAGCTGCATGTTGATTTGTTTATCTGGACAGCAGAGCTTTTTGGTGCTGACTTGGCACCACTGAGGTTTTAAAATCACACTCACGCAAATTCTCTTGCACACATGCCATAAGCCTATTTATACCACAAGCAAAATTATTTTCGGGACACGCTAGAACAGAAAACACTTGGTTATGACAAGACGTGTATGATAACAGCAATATTTTGGATGTAAACCTAAAGGCATTCCCTTGAACTGAATGCATTACAGGCCACAAACGCTGTCTTGTACACTTTTCTCGGCTTTTTCTAATACCCGTACATTGGCGTAAATGTCAATTTACAAGATGTCCGGCATTAAAAATCCTACTTAAAAGCACCCAAGTATTATCAGCAATAAAGTGTACTTAAAGCAGAGACATTAAAGGGCAGAGACATGGCACTTGAACAATCCCAAATTTTAAAAAAAATCTATGGGAGAATTCTGTAACACCAAAGATGGCATTTGTTCTGCCCCTTAACCCAAAGACAATCAGATGGTTTCATCTGTCAGGTATACATGTTTTCATAGTAAGACTAGATAAGTGTGTTTGTTGTTTTTGTTGTCTCACACTTTTCATAATATGAATTAGCATGGCTTTAGCAGTGCTCTAGAGGGATGAGCCAGAAACGATGATTATGTTGGCATTCGAATGAGTCATAAATAAAACCAAATTTTGTTGTAAAACCGTACTTATGTGTAGCAGAAGTATAACCTGGGGAGGGGAAATACTTTAAAGGTTTATTTTGACGTAAATCCATCAAACATTTGAAGCAAAACTAAAAGTAACCACTGAAATTAAAATTATGGCACTCATTCAGATGAAGGGTTGGTCTTGATAACCTGCACTAGCTGCTTGGAGATGTTGCAAATGTTGCAAGTGAAAAAGACCTGCTTCTAGAAGGAATTTCCTTAAAGTATCAAGAGTAAAAGTACTGCTTTCTGCAGTATTACTGATCAGGTCAGCAAGTTTCAACCTAGTGCTCAAGCACATGATAAGGAGTTTTAAGATGAGTTAATATAAAGAAGCAAATAAAAACAAAGTGTGGATTCATTTTTTTAACTCTTCTTAGATATTTAAGAAACACTGCGTTTTTTTAAAAGTCTTTGGGCCTCAGTTAATCATGAAACTTTGTAAGAGGCTAAGAGGTTAAATGCCTCTTTAGTGTACCTGCTTACACTAAAAATACATCTGAAACATGACAAGGTGCTTCCTTTTCAGGGGTTAAAGTGGGCCAGAACAATCCAGAAAGACATCCCTGTGC
Source organism: Heterochromis multidens (assembly GCA_015108495.1). Classification (NCBI taxonomy): domain Eukaryota; kingdom Metazoa; phylum Chordata; class Actinopteri; order Cichliformes; family Cichlidae; genus Heterochromis; species Heterochromis multidens. The sequence goes on along the minus strand of VUQS01058136.1, from coordinate 1,392 downwards.
CTTCAGCTAATGAGTAATTAAATCTAAATCTGTAATAAAATGAGTAATTAAATGAAATTTGTAAGTTAGTACTAAATACTGTCAAGTCAGATAATTTTTTAAGATTGTTAAGTACATGGCCCTATCTGCACAAATCCTTTCTTCCTTCTCATTCCTGTCCTGTGTTCATGCTGCAAAAGTCAATAAAGTTGCGTTTGCATACTTCAGCATCTAGCTAGTTACTGAAGAGGAGCAAGCATAAATGGAGTAAATTTTTTTTAAGTAGCAGGTAATTTGAAATGCAAATACAAATATACAAATATATATATAAATATCATATCAATACAAATATCATCAAAAACACAAACTGCTTCTGTTCAGTTTGGCACAGAATCGGTCGTCTAGCTAAAGATACGACTGCTGTATTTTCCAGGGAGAAAAAAAAAGTTGATGTGCGATACTCTCAGAGGTGGAGAAAGAATTATGTTAGATTTTTTTTATTGCTATATACAGCAACACTTACCATATATAATATGGTGCAGAAGTTATCTGATAATTTCATATATGGAAATGTATTTGACAAATTAAATGATAATATTTTACTGTCTCCTCCGTGAATCGCTACCTTATCGTGGTGGAGGGGTTTGTGTGTCCTAGGGATCCCAGGAGCTATGTTGTTGGGGTGCTTTTGCCCCCTGATAGGGTCTCCCATGGCAAATTGGTCCTGGGTGAAGGACTAGACAAAGAGCGATTCAGAAGACCCCTATGAGTATAAACACAAGGGAACAGTTTACCCTGCCCGGAATAGGGTTACCGGGGCCCCGCCCTGGAGCCAGGCCTGGGTAGGGTGCTCGAGGGAGAGGGCCTGGTTTCTGGGCCTTAGCCCATGGGGCCTGGCCGGGTGCAGCCCGAAGAGGAAACATGGGACCACCCTCCTGTAGGCCCACCACCCGCAGGAGGCACGGTAGGGGTTGGGTGCAGTGTGTGTCGGGCGGCGGCCAAGGGCGGAGACCCAGGCGGACCGATCCCCGGCTACCAAAGCTGGCGATTGGGACATGGAACGTCACCTCTCTGGTGGGGAAGGAACCTGAGCTAGTGCTTGAGGTTGAGAGGTACCGACTAGATATAGTCGGGCTCACCTCAATGCACGGCTTGGGCTCTGGAACCAGTCTCCTGGAGAGGGGCTGGACTTTGTTCCACTCTGGAGTTGCCCTCAGTGAGAGCCGGCGGGCTGGGGTGGGTATTCTGGAATCCCCTCGGCTTGCTGCCTGTACGTTGGAGTTTTGTCCAGTGGACGAGAGGGTTGGTTCCCTGCACCTCCGGGTAGTGGAACGGGTCCTGACTGTCGTCTGCGCTTATGCGCCGAACGACAGTTCAGAGTACCCGGCCTTCTTGGAGTCTCTGGGTGGGGTA
>VUQS01058129.1:0-11227 GCA_015108495.1 Heterochromis multidens | reverse complement strand
GCCTGACAAATGTTTTTTGTTTTTTTTAAAGTGACATTTCATTTGCTCAAGCTTATATGTTTTTGTTTATAAAATCGCCAATATATAATATTGTATAATATGCAGATACTTGTGTTAAGATAGGTAACACAAACGATGTGCAGACCAGTCATACGTGTGTGTGTGTGTGTGTGTGGTCACCTCCATAAAGGCCTATTTTGAGCCAGGACAAGCCCCCATGTAGTACCATGTGTCTTTCATTAAATTAGTTTTAGAAATGAAACTGTAAAATCAGTATAAATAGATAACTGTTAAAATAGTTAAGGCTAACTTTCTGCTTGTTTCTTGTCCTCTCTAGGGGCATGATGGGAATTATACTTACAGCAACAATCATTAGCTGGTGCAGTTTCTCAGCCTCGAAGATCTTCATCTCAGCGTTGGCCATGGATGGGCAGCAGCTGTTGGTTGCTTACCCCTGCGCTTTGCTGTATGGGGTTTTTGCACTCATCTCCATCTTCTGAAAACCGTAATTTGTCAACAGTTTCAAATAACTGTTCCCCAGTTTCTGTAATGTTAGCCTAATTGGCGTAAGTGTAATTAGTGAAATTATTGGCTAATAATACTGTTACTACAGAAAAGTGGGAGCTCCTGTCTAAATCAGCACCAGGATTTTTTTTTCTTCTTTTATTGGCCTCCACCTTTCCCCACATTACAACTTGACTTGGAGTATATTGTGTCACACATGACTTCTCTTCACCTTGCTCCCCTCATGCATCTTATAGGAGAGGACTGTCAAATAAGCCTGCTGGAAAAAAAAATCTTCTGTGGACCATGTTGGGCCTTAAATGGCCTTGTACAGTCCTGTGATTTTTAAGGACATGAAGGGGAAGGAAGGGGTTTGGACACAGGTGGGGAAAAAAACCTGCAAACCTGTTTTCAAGAATATAAATGAACCCTGCAAACTAATTTGAATTCAGCCAAAATCCCATTTATCATGATTTTTGTAAAAGCTTTTATGAGCGTTTTCTGCCTCCCATAGATTTAGCAAAAACAAGACTAAGGGAAACACCCACTTTTACTCTGCACAGGACTACATTAACAGAGAAAAGGGGAGGGTGGTCTCCGCAACATCTAATTTTCTCCACAACTGAGGAGCCACAAACCCCATTGTCCGTGTCACAATTTTTTTTGGAAAGAACGACAGCTGCTCTGTTATATCTCATGTATTTTATTATATTCTTTGGAGATTCATTTGAGTTTTGATGCCTTTCAGGAAGACTCAACGACAGTTTGCACAAAAGCATTGTTCCAAAACCAAACCAGTTTGATTAAATACTCAGAATTAATATTGTGAGAGATGCTGTATGTGTCTAGGTACAGAAGTGTCTCTATAGGTTTTTGTTACTGTTCGTATCCCTTTTCATCTCTTAAATCTTTATTTTTAGAGATGACTAATGCTTTGATGTTTCATCTGTTGTTCATGTCTTCTCATGCACATTAAAGTTGTTTTTGAAGGTTACCTGCTGTGTGGTTAAATGCTTTAGTGGTGGTAACATGGTCATTCCAAGAAGTTGTGCAACGTCTATGAAGACAGACTGAAACAAAGATTTTATTTGGGCCATGAACCCATTACTGTCCAGGATGGTGACTTCTGAACAACCTGCAGAGATTTTTAACAGCTGGTTGGTAGATCAAAGGATATCATCTCTATGCTTTGATCCTCACCACTGTCATTTTAATTGCTTCGTAGGTTCCTTCTGAAGTTTAAAGCAAGGTTTGTAATTGTGTGGAAAGTCTGTCCAATTCTTTGTCGACATTCACGTGAAGTGCTAAAGCTTGGCCAAGTGAGGGCACTGTCAGCCTACAACTACAGGCCCTCAGGTTCAGGTGCAACCCAGCTGCTCTTTCGTGTGTGGAGGACATTAGAAAAACTACACTGAAACCACATTTGTTCTGAGACATAATGCAACATGTCTGTGCAAATCCAAAGACCTTCATCTTCATATTGAAATAATGGATTTCATAGAACTCAAACCTATTTTTTTCTGCCCTGTTTTGGGTTTTCTTTGTTTTATACACATGCATCCACAGGGGCTCCTTAAATGGATGATAACCCACTTTAGTTACATGAATAATTCAAAAATAAAAAGGACGTGTTTTTTCTATTCCAACAAACTTAACATCAAGACATACTTTGCATTTCAAGCAAACCTAATGGGAGTAGTCTGCTCGAAGGCCTGTCTCAAATGGCCACGTGTTTATACATACATTTTGTGTATGTGTAGTCTAATTTGTGTGTCAATTTAAAAATCAACCTGTATTTTCATGATGTTTCGAAACTATTAATGGATGGAAGTGTGTAATATTGCACTTTCATGTGGATGTTCTCAGTTTCTCAATAAATAAAAGATGAATCATTTCAGGAATTTTTAACTCATGTTCACTGTGTTGACTGTCTCGAGTGCTCCAAATTATTATGCAGTTATGCGTCTTCTCAGCTCTGGGGATCAATGACACAAGCGAACAGGATGTTGACATTCAAAAATCTTTATGTACAGTATTTGCTTTCAGGCAGTTTCCAGAGCTTGTGGATTTCAGTGTCTTGCATCTCGATTCACTCAGAGGCTTGCTGTTACATTTTCCCTCTTGGGCTTAGAGGAGTTCTTCTTTTTCTTTTTCTTCTTCTTTCTGTCAGTAGTTGCTGTGGGAATACTCTGCGCCCGTGGCAGTCCTGTGGTAATGTTTAGGAAAGGAAGTTGGTATTTCTCATTTCCTATTTGTAAAGTAGTTCCTCTAAATCATTTTAGTTGAGGTTTAACTGTATTGTCTCTGTTTTTTAACATCAACTCAGCTAGATAAAGCATTAGCTGAGAGGCAACAGTCACTTGCAGAATTGCAATATTCTGTAACAGTGAAATTCCTCTGGAAAATCCCCAAAATAAAAAAGCAGTGAGATTTAAGTGTGAAAGACACATAAAATTTGACAGAAAAAGACATATCAAACTAGTTTTTAATATCCAAAACAGTAGTAAAAGACATTTAAACACAGAAAACATGCAGTTCCAAAGACTAAATATTAATAGTTTAGGAATAGTAATTGGAGCTAGATAACAACAAGACCACCAGTACAAGTACTGTTCAGAAGAGAATCTAGCTTTTCCTATTTTCATCACCTCCTGAATATTTACACTCAAGCACCTCCAGATGACAGTGTTGAGTTACTGTCCTTTTGACTGACTGGATTTTGTGTTTTTCATGTATTCATTGGCTCCAACCTTGAGTGTATTTCCCCTGGAGCAATGACTGTGTCCTCACTTCTTTTTACGTTTAGTCATGAAATTTATGGCTCACTATGGACCAGATCATCTGTAGCCAAACACACCCATCCCATTCTACTCAGTACTCAGACATTTTTTTTTTGTTTTTATTTTGTCATTAACTTTTTCCACATTTGGTTGCTTAGTTTGTTTTCTAATTACTCAGCATGTCATCAGATTTAATGGACCCTTTTACAGTATTTAAGTGCCTCAAGTAGGAGAATATATACAGTGTACTTTTACATTGATGGCTACTGTGAAATTTTAAACTATTTTTTTGTCCCTGTAAAACACCAATTATATGAGACAGTTCTTATGATTAAATGAATAATTGTGAGAAAGTGATCTTAATCTTAGTATTCACTGGAATAGATAGATAAGGTCACTATTGCTGCTGCTGTTTTTCATGCCAGTACTTGTACAGCTAGTACAATATTACTAATCCTAAAAATCATCTTCACCTACATGCTGTTTTAGGAGTAGCTTACTATTCTGTTTGTCTCTGAGGAATAAGGCCCGCCATTATGTCAACTAATGTTGGATAATCTCACCTCCATCTGGCTGGCCTGGGACACAGTCTGTCCTACCCGGCAAGCAGGCCTGGCTGACCAGTGAGCTGCAGATAATGTTGAAACTGTTCCCTGCTCAGACAACATTAAAAAAAACACCCCATTTATACACTCTGAGCTTGAGAGAAATACATAGAGGAAGAAAAGCTTTTGAGATTGTGAAAGAAGGGAAGGAAAACAGAGCAGCGCAGCTTTACTATTGAAAATATCATCGGGAAAACAGTTAAACTTTGTTATTAATAGGAACGATTGTGAGAATTTTTTATTTTTTTTGTGAATCATTAATCTAGGACGCAGGCTAAAGGGCTGTAAATCAGGATTCACATGGCATTAGTGAAGTCTAACAAAATAGAGTCAGCATTTAAACTTTTCTTTTAAAAAAGCCACATTGGAAGCTGGAATTTGCTTTGGATTTACTTCCTGCAAGTGCACCACTGTGTTTACAATTAACATCAAGAACTATGGGCTGGTTAGCATGAGCAGTGCCGCCATGGGAGGAAATTCATTACTCAGAATTAAAAACAAAAAATCAAAAAAGTGCCAAAATTGGGATTTTCCTGAAGGATTTTGGAGGGAAAATGCAATCACAAGTTAAAGCCAGTGTGTAACTCCTAATTCCAGTAATATTTACTGGCAGTGTCATTTTTTCTGTCTTAATTTCATTCTAAATTTTTAATTTTCAACTAAAAAAATAACATCAGCAATATATAAACTAAAATATGATTCTATAATTGTTTTTCAAAAGTGTTTAAATATCATATATTTTTATGGGAAGTTATTTCTGTTTTTAAGTGACTGACAGCAGCAGATATAGCTGGATAACAGGTGTAACTTGTGTAAGCAGTGCACTCCAAAAAGCCTCAGAGCAATGAGGCTGATTAGGATGTTATCTTCGGTGAGGTACCAGAGCAGCGACAGGTGGAAATGTAACGATTGGTATTCAGCAACGCAGCGCTGCCTTTTAATGCATCTGCAAAGCCAACAGCACATGAATATTCACTGAGCAACTGTTAGCACAGCACTGAGTGTGATATGCTCCTGCACTTCATTAGGCTAATTGTCCCCCTCATTGTACTGTGGACTCTTCTAACAGTTGATTCAGAACTCAATGAACTAATGCAAACACTGCAAGGGCTGATCAGCCGAGTCTGGCTAAGATGAAATTAGTGATGTGTATGTGAGCGCGTGCATGTACATCAGTGTATGCTCATGTGTATTCATGAGTGGAAGTGTAATGTCTGTACAATCACTGCTGTACAACCATGTACTTCTGTGTACATATCGTATACTTGTGTGTTGTGAGGGAGATGCTCATAGGAACTGCTAATTCTTTGCGTAGCAAGTCATTAAAAAGATCTTGATCTTATTTAAGTGCAAAGACAAATACATGCATGAGCTTGACACAAATGCACATACATATCAACATACACTTACCAGATATATTGTTAGGTACACCTTATTAGAACCTGGTTGGACTCCCATTGGCCTTCAGAACTGCATTCATTTTTCATGGCATAGAGTCAACAAGGTGATGAAAACATTCCTCAGAGATTTTGGTCCATATTGACATGATAGCATCACACAGTTGCTGCAGATTTGTCAGCTGCACATCCATGATGTGAATCTCCCTTTCTACTAAACCCCAAAGGTGCTCTATTGGATTGAGATCTGGTAACTGTGGAGGTCATCTGAGTAGTGTCAACTCATTGTCATGTTCAAAAACCCAGTTTGAGCTATGTGACATTGCATGTTATCCTGTTGGAAGCAGCCATTGGTACACTGTGGTCATAAAGGGATGGACATGGTGAGCAACAATGCTCAGGTAGGCTGTGGCATTTAAACAATGCTCAGTCGGTACTAAGGGGCTCAAAGTGTGCCAAGAAAATATCCCCACACCATTACACCATCACTACCACCAGCCTGTTGATACAAGGCAGGCTGGATCCATGCCTTCATGTTGTTTATGCCAAATTCTGACTCTACTATCCAAATTTTGCAGCAGAACATGAGACAAGACTCTTCAGACCAGGCAATGTCTGAATGTCTGAATTTCCAAATTTGTATTGTTTGATGAGCCTGTATGAATTGTAGCCTAAGTTTCCTGTTCTTAACTGACAGGAGTGGCACCCAGTGTAGTCTTCTGCTGCTGTAGCCCATCTGCTCCAGGGTACGTGCAACGTGTTGTGCATTCAAAGATGCGGTTCTGCATACATTGTTTGGAACAAGTGGTTATTTGAGCTGCTGTTGCCTTCCTATCAGCTGGAAGCAGTCTGGAAATTCTCCTCTGAACTCATTGGGTATTTTCTCTTTTTTAGAGATGGTTGCTGATCAGCAGTTTCTGAAATACTCAGACCAGCCCGCCTAGCACCAACAACCATGCCACATTTAAAATCACTTTTCTTCCCCATTCTCATGCTCAATTTGAACTTCAGCAGCTTGTCTTTGCCATGTCTACATGCCTAAATGCATTGAGTTCCTACACTGTGATTGGCTGATTAGATACTTTCATTAAGAATCAGTTGAACTGATGTACCTAACAAAGTGGCTGGCAAGTGTATTTCCAAATGTACCTAAGCATGTGCAGAAACACACAAAATTAGAACCTATAGCAGGGATGTCAAGCATATGGCCAGGACCACTACACCAAATGTTCCAATCAGGTGCACTATGTGGCTTTGCAATATGTGAAAATTGTAGAGAACACGTTAATAATTACTTAATTAATCAATTAATTATCTTTTCATATAATGCTATTCCAGTTGTAGAAAGATATTAAAAAAATTAACATTACTTCTAATAAAGAAGTATAAAGTATGTAAGTGGTTTAGTTCCAATATTCCTTACATCAGAAGTTATTGTGACTTGGCTCATCATCTGTTTTCATAATGAATGGTTCGTTAACTGCATACACATCAAGATTGAGCCACTTGAGATGAAATTGATCTCAAGTGTACCAGAGTTGATCTCAAGTGGCTATATATATACATAGCCCATGAAATAACAGCTTAATTTATGATTAAGCTACCCTGATTTAAATCATTCATATGTAGTTACTTTAGCTTCCACCAATAATCATGATTTTCTTATATGCAAAACTGAAATAATAATAAGAAACAATAAATAATAAAATTATACTTTAATTTAATTTTTTTTTTCTGTAACTTAAAAAAACTATTTAGAAAAAAATCTGAATTTAAATCCCCTCAATAACTAGGGAAACAAGCTAAAAAAAACTGAACACATCTGAAGCCATGATCGCTTTACCAAGTCAGATTTTTAGGCACTCCACACTGTCTCAGCAAGAAATAATGAATCACTCCTGAGACGCCATTTCATACTTTCTTTTTGAAACTCCCTGTGCAGCTGGGAACCATCCACTATCTATTTTTCTCCTTCAGTCAGTTTTTCTTGCCAACATCTCCATTGCCTTCTCTTAATTATTCACAAAATGTGTTTTTGCTGTAGTAATGTGTCTCTGGGATTGTGTTTGTGAAAGTGCTCTCCTCTCTGCCAAAATGGGGTTTTCAGCATGTCAAAGACAATTACCAGGATTTAAATGGCCCATCATTACAGTAGTCCTTATGTAGAAACCGAGAAAGAAGGAACAAAACACTAGATAACAATGTGTCTTTATATGTTTGTTGTTGTATTATGTCATATTTATTCCCATAACAGTTTAGCTTTGACATAAATAATACTAAGAAATACGGAATGACAGTTCTACCCACATGTAGTTTCTGTTTAGCCTCTTTATTCTGCCTGAAGGCCTTGTAAAATTATTTTAGTGTTCACTTTGGGCTTTAGGAGAACTGAAATCCATCTGGACTTTCTGGGGCTGTTCTTATTCAAAATGCATGGCATAAGCATAATAATTCAAAGCATCATCCTAACACAGCAATCAGCAACTCAGCTGATGTAATATTTGGATTTTCATTAGAGTTGAATTTATACTACATTACTGTATTTTCCTGGGAAATTTATGTGCACATTTTGATGTTACTTAAGTCAACATGAGTGTCAGACAGAGGCATATTTCCCTTACTGAGATTTAGTCAGCATGACACACAAAATAACAATTAAATAAATAAATATTATACACCTTTTAAATCTATTGAAAACTTGCCCATAAAAGTGCATCTGGCAATACGCCTAATTTTCTAAGGTACAAATACTGTTATTGTTTAAGCCTTTTTTTGTTGTTTGTTAGTTATGTAAGAGCCCCAAACTGCTGCAAAAATCAAAATCACAAACAGAATATCATATCCTTCAATAGTGTATAATATTTAATGGTAGAGCCTTTAATCTTTAATCTTTAAGGTAGAGCACACATATTCACTGTAAACGCTGTGAACATTTTATCTATAGTATGTAAGTTGCTCTGGAGTAGAATAGAGAACAAAAAGTTTCCCTTTTTTTGTTCTCTAACAAAATAAACCCTTTTAATTGTATTATCATTTGATTTACATTTTGTCTGTCATAGTTTTTGCCATAACCTGGCTATCAGTTGGATTTATTCTTTACTGTTAGGTGAAGTAAAGTAGCGATAACATCATGTCCGTCTATCATTTTAGGGGTTTTAAACTCAATAGTATATCCTATGTCAGCAGCAGTATCATGAACCACTCTTTCTATCCAGGAACCTGGAAGTAAATGACATCATACTGGACAGCTGCAGACAGCTATGGATCTGCAACTCTAAAGGGAAGAGCTCAAGTGCAAGAAAAAATTCTTGACAGGATTTAGAATAAACTTGTGACCTAAATTATTTATTAATGATCCAGTGACCAAAATGTTTGGTTTCACATACTAGACCAAGTGGTGGAGTAAGGAAAAAGACAACCTAGAGAAAGAAAAAAATTAAAAAGCTACAATATATACAGTCCACCATCACGGCAGCAGCGTTGGGTGTAACGCGTTACAAAGTTATAAAGTAATGCGTTACTGCAATCACATTACATTTTTCAGTAACGCAGTAAAGTAACACGTTACTGTACAAAATTCAGTAATTACATTACAGTCACAAAGGTTATAAAGGTTCTTTAGTTATCTGCACACAGAGCAGATAGAAAGAAAATAAAAATCAAATGTGTTTTTTTCTTCCTGCGCACTTGCTACAATCAGCTGATTTCAGTTTGTGTTCGTGCTCTCCTCTCCCCTCACTTGTGAACAGGACCCTGAGATACTTAAACTCCTCCACTTGGGGCAGCCACTTGTACTTGACCTGAAGTGGGCACTCCACCCTTTTCCGGCTGAAAACTGTGGCTTCAGACTTGGAGATGTTAGTTCTCATTCCTGCTGCTTCACATTCAGCTATGTATGAACCACTCCAGTGCAGCTGGAGGCCACCACCTAATGAAGCCAACAGAACCACAACATCTGCAAAAAGCACAGACAAGATCCTGAGACCACCAAAGTGAAAGCCTTCCACCACTTTGCTAAGCCTAGAAATTCTTTCTATAAACATTATGAACAAAATTGGTGACAAAGGGCAGCCTAGTGAAGTCCAACTCCCACTGAAAATGAGTCTGACTTATTGTCAGCAATAACCAAGCTCTTACTGTGGTTGTACAGGGACTAAATCACTCATAGCAATGGGTCAGATACCCAGTTCTCCTGAAGCACCTCCTACAGGATCCCCTGAGGGATGCCGTTGAATGCCTTTTCCAAGCCCACAAAGCACATGTAGACCAGTTGGGCAAACTCCTAAACACTCTAGAATATCCATGAGAGGATGATGAAAAACCTCAAAAGCCTCGCTAGTCAAACCTCAAATTCACCACAATTTGTTTTTTTGACTACCGGACAGACTCTCCTCTCCAGTACCCTGAGGTAGACCTTCCTATGGAGGCTCTGTACTATTATCTTCCTATAATTGGAGCACTGCTGTAAAGATTCTGCTGGAGGTGGGAATCGAAGATCTCACAGACCAGGGACTCCATCCAACACTCCCTGGGCACCCTCACTATACGTCTGGGTAAGCCAGCGCTGTCCAGCATCCTTCCCCAGCACCTGATCCAACTCACCACCAGGTGGTGGTCAGTTGACAGCTCAGCTCCTCTCTTCATCCAGGTGTCCAAGACATGTGGCCGCAGATCTGATCACATGATTACAAAGTCGATCATCAACATGAATATGGTGTTCGTTATGGACAAACTGTGGATTGCACAGAAGTCCAGCAGCAGAACATCACTCAGGTTCAGATCAGGTAGGCCATTCCTCCCAGTCATGCCCCTCCAGGTCACACTGTCATTTTCCACATGAGCACTGAAGTCTCCCAGTTGGACAATGAAATCACCAGGTAGGGCACCCTACTGCACCCCACCCAGTGACTCCAAGAAAACTGCACTGTCATTTGGCACATGAGCGCAAACAATGGTCAGGATGCGTTCCCTGAGTCAAAGGCGTAGGAAAGCAACCCTCTCGTCTACCAGGGAAAACCCCAACGTACAGGCAGCAAACCAAGGGGTTCCCAAGCCAGCTGAGAGATATACAGTTGTGCTCATAAGTTTGGCAGAATTTGTGATTTTTTGGCTATTTGTCAGAGAATATGAGCAATAATACAAAAACTTTTCTTTCACTCATGGTTAGTGGTTGGGTGAAGCCATTTATTATCAAAAAATTGTGTTTGTCCTTTTTAAATCATAATGACAACAGAAATGACCCTGATCAAAAGTTTACATACCCTGGAGGTTTTGGCATGATAACATACACACAAGTTGACACACACAGGTTTAAATGACTACTAAAGGTAACCATCCTCACCTGCGATCTGTTTCCTTGTAATTAGTGTGTGTGTATAAAAAGTCAGTGAGTTTCTGGACTCCAGACAGACCGCTGCATGTTTCATTCAGTGCTGCACTGACGTTGTTGGATTCTGAGCCATGGGGAAAGCAAAACAATTGTGTTTGCCCTTTTTAAATCATAATGACAACAGAAACTATCCAAATGACCCTGATCAAAAGTTTACATACCCTAGTTCTTAATACCATGTATTGCCTCCTTTAACATCAATGACAGCTTGAAGTCTTTTGTGGTAGTTGTGGATGAGGCACTTTATTTTCTCAGATGGTAAAGTTGCCCATTCTTCTTGGCAAAATGCCTCCAGTTCCTCTAAATACTTGGGCTGTCTTGCATGAAATGCATGTTTGAGATCTCCCCAAAGTGTAGGGATGGCGTATTTTTCATAATAGTCCTTGTTGACTATCCAAATGTAGTGTTTATGGTTATGGCCAAAAAGTTCAATTTTGTTCTCATCACTCCAAATAACTTCCAGAAGTATTGAGGCTCGTCTCACTGCTGTTTGGCATATTGTAAACGGGCTGCTTTGTGGCATTGGCGTAGTAATAGTTTTCTTCTACCGAC
>VUQS01058128.1:0-10507 GCA_015108495.1 Heterochromis multidens | reverse complement strand
AATGTATTCCCCACTGCTGTGTAATCCATTATTGTAAATTTAAATGTTATTAAGAAATGATCAGACAAAAGAGGGTTTTCAGGGAATACTGTTAAATGTTCAGTTTCTATGCCATAAGTCAGAACAAGATCCAGAGTGTGACTAAAGTGGTGGGTGGGCTCCTTTACATTTTGAGAGAACCCAACTGAGTCTAATAATAGATTAAATGCAGTATTGAGGCTGTCATTTTAAGCATCTACATGGATGTTAAAATCACCCACTATAATAATTTTATCTGAACTGAACTAAATCAAATAAAAAGTCTTAGAAATCAGAGAGAAACTGTGAGTAAGGGCCAGGTGGACGATAGATAACAACAAATAAAACAGTTTTTTGAGTTTTCCAATTAGGGTGGACAAGGCTAAGAGTCAGGCTTTTAAATGAGTTAAAACTCTGTCTATGGTTGATTAATAAGCTGGAGTGGAAGATTGCTGGTACTCCTCCTTGACCTGTGCTTCGAGGATTCTGACAGTTAGTATGACTTGGGGATGTTGATTCATTTAAACTAACATAATCATCCTGCTGTAACCAGGTTTCTGTAAGGCAGAGTAAATCAATATGTTGATCAATTATTAAATCATTTATTAACATGGACTAAGAAGAGAGAGACCTAATGTTTAATAATCCACATTTAACAGTTTTACTCTTTGGTGTAGTTAAGGATGCTATATTGTTCTTTCCAGAAAGTTGATTCTGTTCATCTGCACGTAGCATTTTCAGTGGGAGAAATGTTTTGTCACTTATCCAAGTGACTTCTTCAGTCTCAGCTGACTTACCTGGATTATTGAGCATGCATCAAGATGTACTGTTATTTCTTTGTGAATTTTTATGCTTAAATCGTTTTTTGCTCATTTTTTGGTTTGTTCTTTGATGGTCTAGGAGCAGACACAGTCTCTATGGGGATGGTGTTTTGGGGGGATGGCAGGAGGAGAGAAGCTGCAGAGAGGCATGTAAGACTGCAACTCTGCTTCCTGGTCAGATAGTTACGTTTTGGGGGGTTTAATAAATTTGGCCAGATTTCTAGAAATGAGAGCTGCTCCATCCAAAGTGGGATGGATGCCGTCTGTATTATCTCATATTATGAATCTCTGATCAAGTTTTAGTACATTTTTGGAAAATCTGGCAAAATTACATCCAAATAATTACATATTACTTAATTAGACCATTAATAAAAACATAATTGCAAGAAGTTCAAAACAAATGCAAAACAAGTATGAAATTCTAATGTATTCATTGGGTAATTTGTCCACCATTGAAATAAAACTGGTACCATTTCATGCTCCAATCTCTTCCTTTCATGTGTTAAAATTGATTTTTATTAATCAGTTTTTATGCACTACTACATTTTTATGCACTATTGCAGGCCATTATGTAAAAAAAAAACTGTCTCCTTGAAAAGAAGTACATTTACAGTACTGTCCAAAAGTCTTAGAAAAAAAAGACTGTCTTGTTAATTTTTAAAGTACTCTTGAGCAATAATTCTCCAGGTCTTTCAACGTTTTTCTTTGGACATTGCCTGCATTTTCACTTATTTTCAGTCCAGTACTTTTGCCTGACCATTTTGAAAGGAATTTTTTTTTTTGTTTGATTGTTTGTTTGTTAAGCCACTTAACCCTGACCTATAAATCATTCAAGCATAAAAAGGAATAAAAACTCAAGGGATAAACCAGTGTTGTGTCTACACATAAGAGACAACTTAGAAAAGATATACAACTTAGAAAAGAAATCATTTTTAATTACTAGCAGCCTGTTGCAACAACATTTGTTCCCATTTCTTTAGTTGAATTTTCCCAAAGATAACACAGTTCAACAGGTATAAGACAGTATTTTTGCCTCGACAGGATGATTCCCAAAGATGTATTAGCTGAAGGTGTGGGATATATCTTGGCACTGTGTTCAGTGTGTCCTTAAAAAATGTGAAGAAACTGGACAAGTGGAGGACAAAAGAAGTGCCATGCCTACACAACTATCTACAACAGACACAGGACCTGATACATGTATCTCAAATTTCAGTTGATCAATCTACTGTTTGCTCATCAGAAATGGTCTCAATGGAAGGGTAGCTGTCAGGAAGCCATTCTTAGGGAAGGGAAATGGGGAGAAAAGGCAGACGTATGCCAAATTACAAAAGAACTGGATTCAAAATCAGTAGCAACAGATCCTATGGAGTGATGAATCCAAATCTTTTGGTTCAAATCATTGTTAATATGTATGGAGGAGGTCAGGAGAAAGAGTGTCTACAACCATCTTTAAAACACAGTGGAGACTCTCTCATGGTTTGGGCCTGCATTTTAACCAGTGTGTTATATTGTCAAAATTGATGGTCCAGTCAGTCCAGTCAGATTTTGATTCACTATGCAATACCATCTAGAAAGCTTGTGATTGGCAATGGCTTCATTGCTCAGCAATGATCCCAAACACCCTGTCTAGAGCCCATACATCAACATTACTGAAGCAGTGTTATCATTTTGACAGAGAAAAGAAGGAATACCATCCAAAGAAGAGCTTTGGAATGTCCTTCAAGAAGCCTGGAGGCATATTCCTGAAGATTACTTCAAGAAATTACAAGAAAAGCTGCCGAAGAGAGTTCAGGCTGTGTTAAAAAATAAAGATGGTCATACCAAACATTGCCTTCCAAGCTCATTGGAATTGTAAAAACTCTGTTTTTACCTTTTATACTGCATTTCCATGTATGTTCGCAAAATGTTTCAAAAATTGATCTTGATTGATTGATCAAAGAGCTGTCAAAGGATGTCAGGGACAAGATCGTAGACATGCACAAGGCTGAAATGTGCTACAAGACCATCAGCAAGAAGCTTGGTCAGAAGGTGACAACTGTTAGTCTGATTGTTCAGAAATGCAAAAAATATAAAATGACTATCCCGGTCTGGAGCTCGATACAATGGGGTGAGGATGAGCATGAGAAAAGTGGTGGATCAACCCAAAACTACACAGGAAAAGCTTGTTAATGATCTTAAATCACAGTCACTAAGAATACCATTGGTAACACACTACACCATAGTGGAATGAAATCTTGCAGTGCCTGCAAGGTCCCCCTGCTCAAGAAAGCACAACCAAAATTGAGCTCTTTGGCATCAACTTGACCCGCCATGTTTGGAGGGAGAGAAATGCTGAGTATGACGCAAAGAACACCATCCCCACTGTCAAGCACTGAGGAGCCAATGGACGGGAATATGTACCAAGAAACCTAAAGGATTTTAGAGAGTTTTTTAAAAGAGAGGTGGGCCAAAATCCATCCTCATATGTGCAAGCCTGGTGACCAGCTACAAGAAACATCTTACCACTGTGCTTGCCAACAAGGGTTTCTCCACCAAGTACTAAGTCATGTTTTGCTTGGGAATCAAATGCTTATTTCACTCAGTGACATGCAAATTAATTTATAAATGTCATATAATGTGTTTTTTCTTGATTTTTGGTTGATATTCTGCCTCTGCCCATTAAAATGAAACTACCATAAAAAATAGAGACTGTTCATTTCTTTGTAAGTGAACAAACTTACAAATTCAGCTCTCTACAAAGTGTTTCTATGTGCCTAACTTAATAATGTGTGCATGTATTATGCACCAAAATAACACACTTTTTTCTTTAAAAGAAATAAGTTCATTTTTCTCCTAAATGTGACATTAGTTATAATACCAGCTAAAATGATGATTACAGTTGAAGGGCAAATCAGTGACCTGATTGGGATGAAAATAAAAGACCCTACAAAGCTTTGCCATGTGTATAAGTTGTTTGCCTTTTCACTTTCCTTATAACAGGCTGCTTGATTGCTCCTGTGTGATTGTATGCTTGTAGACAAATATTCATGAACCTCCTGCTGGGCTATTGTTTAGAAAACTGTATTTGTATGAGCACAAGTACATGATCATAACTTAAACTGAAAACTCACACAAAATTGTTTGTGAAATATAAAAGTGTTGATCTAAATCATGTCACTATGCTTAATTTGTCAGAAATCAAGACCTGTGCAAAGAACTCTTACACATCGGAGCTTAAATGTTGCTACTACCATAATCACTAGCAGTTTGCCTTCTAGCATAATCCTGTATCCATCCCTAGCAGTCTCCTAAATTCTTACAAGTTTATGTATTAAATGGCAAGAATGTTGTCTGTTTGTATGCTATAACTAATTCTTCAGCAAAGCAGACAAACAGTAATCCCACTATCTTACTATACAATCCAGAACCTCTGATGAAAGTCACTGAAGATCAAGGGGATCTGTCAAGTGCTTTCCAATTTTCCCAACCTAATATAACTGAAAGACATTCTTCAAAGGAGCCCTCTAATGGTATGGTATTCTCCAAGTTCATCTTCAATAGTTCTACATCAACAGCACATATTTCTACTTCTTCTTTTCTACTATCTTCTACTATCTTTAATAGTTCTACATCAACAGCACACATTTCTACTGTATGGTGGAGGTTTGCTTTTGCCCCATAGCAGCTTTCTCATTTGGGTAGAGTTTCAGTTCAATAGCAGGCAGTAGATTCACATGCAGCTTTGGCCACTCTTGGTAAAACCCCATGACTTTTATGTCAGCATGTCAAGAAATAGTTCATGGAATAAAATTCAGGACAGCATGTGACAGCAAACATTGTATGTAAAAGCTGAACTGACTCTTAGGTGAGCACCATAATCAGGAGTAATCTTAACCTTTTGTATAATGACACATTACTAACAACCATGTTCCCATTTTTCAATAGGAATGAATAAATAAATATTAGATTGGTAACAGAGTAAGAAACAGACACATACACTCATCATGGGCATGAATGTCATGGAAATTTTGGTAATTCTGTTCTTTTCCACGGTGGACTGATTGTACAACATGCATCTTTAATGACTTTAATAACAAGAATTGGGTGTGCAAGTTTTAATATATTTTTTAATTCACACAGGGTCATCATTTCCTTTACTAAGAAAGGCATAAGGGATCACTAAATGGCATGATGGAGTTCTATCCCTTTAGTAGAGTTCCAGAGACTTAGAGAGTCAATGCCAGAGTGCACTGAAGCTGTTCTGGCAATATGCAGTAGCACTTTATGTTGGCTTTTCCTTTAATTTGTCACTTGTCTCTATATCTCTGAATAAAATGACTTATTTGGTTTGTCCTGTTTTAACACCACTAATTCAGCCCAATCTTGGTACTGTCATTCAGTTCACACCAAAATTGAAGGGGCAATTGCATTAGTGTTCGCTTAATTTAACCAAACCAGGGATTGATGTGACAGCCCCAACCACCATTTCTCATAGGTGCTAGTTTTTTACATTTTCATTATTTGTTAGTCAACAGAAAACAACAAAAGCAAATTAGGATGTGTTAAAAATCATGTAGATCCAATAGTGCCCAATGAGTAAGAAAATTATTGTTATGATGATGGACAGCTTGATATGCCACTTAAAACCTAGTTACAAATGGGTTATGAATGCTTTGTGTGTGGCTGTTAAGTTGAGCCCAAGTAGCTATGTACCTTCAGTGTTGGGCAGTGGACAAGATGACTGATGCTACAGGGCTGTTAGCCTGTTAATTGTAAAAGGCTTGCAGCCTTGTTAAATGGTGGAGTCAAGCATTATAGGTAAGTGGTAATAAGTAAGTTGTTCTGACAGGTTTTGAAACCAAAGACACATTTAAAATAAACTAAGATATTCTTTGGGTAAAGGTTACTTAACTGCTGATGCAGAGTTTGGAAAAAAATATGAAGAGAAAAAACACAACAAGAAATGAAAAAGTTTTGTTATTCCATCAGGTTCAAATTCTTGTGCACCTCTGAACCACTTCCAATTATTCTTTATAGATAGCTCCTTAGAATTCATATCTGTGCACTTGTGCATCTGCAACAAAAACTAGATTGCATCCACTGTGTCAAAACTGCAACCTTTGAATTTCATCCTGTATAAAAGAAAAAAAAATCAGGGAGCCAAATTTGGCAAAAAGGGCCACTAAGTCTGCGTATGAAAAGTTCAGGTGTTTTTTTTGCCCCAGAAAGTTGCAGTAACAGAAGATAGCTTTTTTCCTATAATAAATGAAATCATCGTTTAAAAACTGCATTTTGTGTTATTTGCTCAGCTTATGTTTGTCTAATGTTAAAATTTGTTTGAACATTTAGAACATTAAGAAATCATGAGGGGGACAAATACTTTTTCACAGCACTATATAACTCTAATTAAACACAGATAAACTCAGATGAAAAAAATACACTTAATCATCTCAATAAACACAATAATTGGTTGGAACCACCCATCATTGGTTGCCACAATTGTGGCACAACAGCATTACACATTCATCATTAAATCAATAATACTATGTTAATTTGGTTACATTACAAAAACTGCAGTTCTTCAGTTTATTACATGATGACATCGAGAGGGTGCAGAGCTTATCACAGTTTACCACTATTGTACAATAACAGAGCAGCCTTCATCTGACATTATATGAGAAAAATGTATAACATGCAAAAGTACTGCTGAATGTTCTTTACAAAACATACATGAGGGTAGAAGAGAAAACCATTCTCCTTAAACTAAAGAAGGTGTTTCAAAGCAGGAAGACAGAGTAAACATCAGATCCAGCCCTATACATGCCTTTGTGGAAAATGCAGTGTTTCTCTGAGTAGATATTGTTCCCTAAAATACAACATTTGCAACTCAGACTCAACTCAGATTTTTCAGCCTACACACAGTTGGTATAACTTTATGGATGTATGTGACTGCATTGCACTGAAATAGCAAGATGTATGTCATGACTTCTAGTTCTACTTCTAGATCTAGTTCCAGTTTTTTTCCACTTACATTTTCTTTTATTTGTCTTTCACTTTAGTGATTAGTAATTGTTTAGCTAACATGCAAGCAGAAAAAATATTTTATAATTGTAGAAATTATTGTACCTTTGAAATTAGAGTTTATTTAAGTAATTGCTTTCTTCTGCACATGAATCAACAATAGTAGCAAATAAAACAGGACTGAGGACTAAGTGAAGCAAATCAGACACCGCATGTTGTAAGCTAGTTATACAATCAAGCTTTCAAACATCACACCTGAAAATCAAATCAAACTGTGTCTGATGGATCTATAAAAGCAAGCCAGTGTTGGCTGAAGAGGTGCAGGAGTTACTGAACTATTAGAGTAATAAAAAACATGGTTTTCTTCTCTGATTAACACTGAAAGCTGAGAGGAGTATGATGGATTGTCCTTAATTCCCAGCCTTTTAAAGGGCTTAGAATTTGTTTAGCCTGTGCAAATACTGTGCACTGTACATGTAGATTAAAACAAACTGCTTAATGACATAAGGTTATAAGGTTGTAACATTATGGCTATGACATAAGTTTACAAGGTTTACACAGTCCAGCCAAAAAAGTCACCACCTGGATTTAACTAATAAGTGAGTAATATTTTTCAGCTCCCATCCATCCATCCATCCATTCACTTTCTGCCACTTATCCAGGTCCAGGGCAGCAGTATAAGCAAAAACGCCCAGACCTCCCTCTTCATGGGCACTTCCTCCAGCCTTTCCAGAGGGACATCAAGGAATTTCCAAGTGAACAGAAGGATGTAATCACCAGTGTGTACTGGGTCTGGGCCTCCTCCCAGTGGGACATGCCCAAAACACCTCACCTAGAATGCACCCAGGAGGAATCCTGGTCAGATGCCCAAACCATCTCAACTGGCTCCTTCTGATGTGGGGGAATACTGACTCTACTCTGAGACCCATTTGAATGGCCGATCTCCTCACCCTATCTCTAAGGCTGAGCCCAGCCATCCTTCAGAGGAAGCTCATTTCTTATACTTGTATCCGCGATCTCATTCTTTTGGTCACTACCCAGAGCTCATGGCCATAGGGGAGATTAGGAATGTAGATCAACTGATAAATCGACAGCTTTGCTTTGATACTCAGCTTTCGCTTCACCACAACAGACTGGTAATTAGTCTGCATCACTGCTGACTCTGCACCAGTCCATCTGTCAATCTCCTGCTCCACTCTCCCCGATAACCCATACCCCGATAAACTCCTCCACTTGGGTCAGTGACTCATTCCCGACCCAAGTGGACACTCCACTTTTTTCTGACTGAGAACCATGGCCTCGGAGGTTGAGGTCCTACTTCTTATCCCAGCCACTTCACACTTGGTTGCAAACTCAAAGGATTCGAACTACTCAGCTACACAGAAAAGGTACTGCATGTAGCCTTAAAAATCACTTATGAAGCTAATCAGAAAAAAAAAGCTTCAGTTTGCTAAGTAGCATAAAGATTTAACTCTGGACCAGTGGAGAAGGATCGTATTGTCTGAAGATTCAAGATTTACCCTGTTCTAGAGTGATGAGCACATCAGGGTAAAGAGAGAGATGGAAGTGATACACCCATTACGTCTTGTGCCTACCATACAAACCTATGGAGGAAGTATTATGTTCTGAATAACATGGTCAGTTCTAGGTTCAGCAATTGGTCATCTGATTACTTTAATATACTGAATGACCAGGTTTTTCCATCAATGGACTTTTTCTTTCCTGATTGCATGGACATATTCCAAGATGACAATGCCAGGATTCATTGGACTCAATTTGTAAAAGAGTGGTTCAGGCATCATTTTCACACATGGATTGGCAAACACAGTGTCCAGAGCTTAACCCCATTGAGAATCTTCGGGATGAGCTGGAGAAAAGTTTAGGCAGCAATAGATCTTGATGAAAAATTAATGCAACTCTGGATGGAAGTAAATGTGACATTGCATAAGCCATGAAATGATGCCACAGCAAATGTGTGCCATCATCCAAGCTGAAGTTGGTCCAACAAATTATGTGGGTGAGATAAACCTCACATTAATTTTTTGGGGTGGTGCCTTATGCATAACATTAAAATACCAGAGCTAGCTGCCCTCTATCTGATGATTGTTTTATTAACTATGACTCTAGGCACAGTGGTGGCTAGAATCTAAACAGGTACAGCTAAGATTCTATGCAAAAATATGTACTGAGACATGTATTTTTCTTCCAGTGGATGACCTGATCAAATTATGGACTACTTTGGAACTGGATTTATAATAAGGAAATGCTTTTGATTTGGCGTATCATCATATAATCAAAAGCATCTTGACTTTGAAGAGACATCACCATGAACTGAGACTGAAAATTATTTGATGGTTAAGAAGAGCTGATAGATTTTGTCCAGGAATTTCAAAGAAATTGACAGATCTAAGCATACAGCTGTTTGTACTTCATCATTAATAATGTGTTTGTATATCAATTCTTGTTTACCTACAGTATCTGTGGTGTGATGAGGTTGGACCAAGCTTGCAAAATGGAGCAAATGTATAGAATATTTGAGTTTTATAATACGTTGTTAATAAAATATCAGTTTTTCTTGTAAATCTAAAACTTCTTGGAAGTGTTTACCACAATACTACACTTTTTCTCCATCTCCTTCCTTTCCTATCTACAATGGCTTTTAGTCACTAGAGCATTATAATGCTGATCTTGATCTTGACTTCAGGTCACGAATCTGGGCTGTTCTGAATTAATCTTCAATACCATTTATCATGTACAACTATTAAGAATTAGCTTTTCATAGCTTCATCACTGTCTTCATTTTAAATCATTGTTGAATAGATCCTGTGTGTTATGATTCAGAGGTTGTCCTCTGCTGCTCTGTGTTCACTATTTTATGACACTTGATACACTTAAATGATGAACAACTGAATAGTAAAACCATCTCCACCAGCAGGAGCTTTGTCTGTAGTGCAATGACCTTTCATTCTCCACTCTCCTCTTGCTTCTGGGTTACCGCTGCCTTCATATCAACCTATGCAGTGCTACTATGCCCGGTTGCATAATGGATTGATTTTTCTTTTATGCAGGTCTGCACCAAATGAATTTGAAGGACTGGCACCACTAATGTGGTTCCCTGGGACATAGTTTGTTTAGGTAATAGCCTAAATAAGACTGCAGGTGCTATTTTACAAATGAAATGTGCCTCCTTTTAGCCTCATCAAGCATTTCAGTGATAAAACGGCAATTTAGAATGAAAATAGTACCAACTCTAAAGAGGGATTATCTTTCAGATTTTTGAAGCTGCAATTGTCTTTTACCCTTGTTCAGATGTGCAGAAAAAGAGCAAAATAATGTACAAAAAGAGTCTGCATCATTTCATTTCTATCAAGCAAAATGAGGTAAGAGTTTGGAGCAAAATTAACCTAGATAATTAAAATGTACATTTTATTTTTTAAATTATTATTATTATATGTTTTATGAAGAGCCACCAAAATTATGGGCCAGTCTGTTTTTTTTGTTGCATCTCACCTGTGAATGAATATATGGAAGATCAAAGAAGCTGCCGTGCTCATTGGATGGAATTAAGCTATCTATATTTATATCTATCTACACTACCAGTCAAAAGTTGGGAAAATAATGTCTTTTATGAGATTTTATTAAAAAAAAAAAAAAAAAAATCCCCCCCC
>VUQS01058126.1:3233-19250 GCA_015108495.1 Heterochromis multidens | reverse complement strand
ATATGGTCGCATACCAACTGCCAATAATTCAGTATCAGGACAACATATCTTTTCCTTGACAGTGATATGTGCAGGATTACACCATCTCTGGTTCACAAATAAAGCCAGAGTCTTCACCAATATCTCCAGCTCATCACTTTTGTTGGGCAGAGAGTTGACATTTCCCATGATGACTGTTGGCAGAAAGGGCTTATATCTCCACTTCCAAGCCTTCACCTTTGCACCAGCACGGCAACCACAAAAACACCTCTTTATCTCAGCTGGAATAGGGTGGTATCTTCCAGATTTGCTCCGTTTCAATGAAATAAGCTCTTCTCTTGAGTAAACTCTTCTCCCCACAGAAGTATCCATCAGTACTTGACAAAAAAAAAATCGATAAAAATACAAAAAATACAAAAAATACAACAAAAATAAAGTAAAAAGATCAGAGCTACCAGACTTTGGTCCTACCAGTTGAAGCACATGTTCTAGAATATTTCACTTCATGTGTAATGAATGTAGAATATATAATGTACAAAAAGTGAGGTTTTTCATTATATTCTAATTTTTTGAGATGCACCTATATATAAAATTATGTTAGTTTGTCTAATTACTTTTGAGCTACTGAAAGTAAGGCACCATGTAATTCCTAAACGATTAGTATGCACTGCAATTGCATCTTGATTGCCATTGTGGGGGTGTACAGAGGCAAAATTAAACACACGCACACATGAATAAAGTTACATTCTCCTGCAACCTGTTGATGTAACTGTAATTACATTTCTGCATATGTTTAAAACTGTAGCCATTTTGTGTGAATAAGGTCTGCTTGGATTAATATGTTCTACACTTCTGTTTCTAAAGTCACAAAGGATATAGAGCATCTGGAAATTCGACATGTGGAAATGACAAAGGGAGAAGTGGGAGAAAAAAATTGAAGAATGAGACAGAGGAAGAGGTTCAAGAATAAAAGAGAGAATAATGGATTTTAACAGAGGAGAGGTGCATGTGAGAGAAAGAGACTGAGAGTGTGAAGCAATTTAAGGTTGTCATGAAGGAACTTCAAAGAAGACAATTCACACAATGCATTAGCACCCACTCAATTGGAAATGCGCACACACACACACACACACACACACACACACACACACACACACACACAGTTACTCAAATAAACAAAAATGAATAATTTGTTATTTTCATGTATTTTTGGTATCGAATGTTGGACATTTGATATTGTAAATATACAGTCAAAAATGTAACAAACATCAGGCACATTAGTTTCAAGGCTACCCATAAGTGATCTTAAATTCTGAGGTGTGGAACAGCTCAAAGTGCATTTGTCATTCCTGGTATTAAAACTACTGATGGAAGAGCAATACGCACAAGGCACCCATTGACATTGGCACCATGATCCCCTGGCTCATGGCAATGGTGACAGCTCTCACATAAAATATACATATGCTTATTCCGGACCTCTTGGCATCCAGTATGTTTTTAAGAACCAAAAATTTTTTTAATGTCATCCATCCATCCATCCATCCATCCATCCATTTTCTTCCATTTATATGGGCCAGGTCACAGGGGCAGCAGCCCAAGCAGAGAAGCCCAGACCTCCCTCTCCCCAACCACCTCCTCCAGCTTATCCGGGGGAACACAGAGGCATTCCCAGGCCAGCTGAAAGATATAATCTCTCCAGCATGTCCTGGGTCTGACCTGGAACACCCAGGAGGCACCCAGGTGGCATCCTTGTCAGATGCCAGAACCACCTCAACTGGCTCCTTTCGATGTGGAGAAATAGCAGCTCTACTCTGAGCTCCTCTCGGATGACTGAGCTCCTCACCATATCTCTAAGGGAGAGGCCAGCCACCCTTTGGAGAAAGTTAATTTCCGTCGCTTCTATCCGCGATCTTGTTCTTTCGGTCACTACCCAAAGCTCGTGACCATAGGTGAGGGTAGGGACATAGACCAATTCAATTCAATTCAATTCAATTCAATTTTATTTATATAGCACCAAATCACAACAACAGTTGCCTCAAGGCGCTTTATATTGTAAGATAAAGACCCCACAATAATACAGTAAAACCCCAACAATCAGACGATCCCCTATGAGCAAGCACTTGGCGACAGGGGGAAGGAAAAACTCCCTTTTAACAGGAAGAAACCTCCAGCAGAACCAGGCTCAGGAAGGGGGAACCATCTGCCGTGACGGGTTGGGGGTGTGGGGAGGAAGACAGGGCAAAAGACACAAATGCAGTGTGGAGTATAAAAACATGGTGAAAAGAGGTGAGAGAAGGAGAAACACTCCCCCAGCAGCATAAGCCTATTGCAGTGTAACTAAGGGAGGATTCATGATCACCTGATCCAGGCCTAACTATAAGCTTTATCAAAAAGGAAACTTTTAAGCCTAATCTTAAAAGTAGAGAGGGTGTCTGTCTCCCAAATCCAAACTGGGAGCTAGTTCCACAGAAGAAGGGCCTGAAAGCTGTCATTTCCCGCCGTTTCACACTTGGATGCAAACCGCTCCAGTGCGAGCTGGAGGCCACCACCTGATGAAACCAACAGAACTGCATCATCTCCAAAAAGCAGAGATGAGATTCTGAGGCCACCAAAGTGGAACCCTTCCACCACTTGGCTCTGCCTTGAAATTCTGCCCCTAAAAACTATGAACAGAATCGATGACAAAGGGCAGCCCTGGCGGGTACAACACCCATTGGGAACGAGTCTGACCAAGCTCTTGCTATGGTTGTATAAGGACCAACTGGCTCGTAGCAACAGGCCAGACACCCCATACTCCTGAAGCACGTCGAATGCCTTCTCCAAATCCACAAAACAAATGTAGGCTGGTTGGGCAAACTCCCAAGCACTCTCAAATATCCTCGAGAGGACAAAGAGTTGGTCCATTGTTCCACAACCAGGACGAAAACCGCATTGTTCCTCCTGTATCCAAGGTTCAACTTATTGACGAACTCTCCTTTCCATCAACCTGGTGTAGACCTTCCCAGGGAGGCTGATGAGTGTGATCCCCCTGTAATTGGAGCACACCCTCCGGTCTGCCAATCCAGAGGGACCGCCCCAGATCTGCACGCAATGTTGCAGAGACGTGTCAACCAGGACAGCCCTACAACATCCAGAGCCTTTAGGAACCACTCAGCAAACAGCTCACTATGCTGCTGTAGTCACATGAGACTGCAACAACAATCTTGGCAGTATTGCACATGGCGGCGTGACATTGATTACAAACATTTCAATCATTAGTTTTCTCCGCCAGCTTATCTCTAGACATTATTTAAGGAGATTAAAATATATTCTAAGTATACTTACTATACTTTCACCAACTTCAACACTCTGGAGGATAGTAGCGAAGATCTGGACAGTTTGCAGACTTATATTGATGAGTGTTTTGAGTGAGTTGTTATGGGGAAACCTAACAGCAGGTGGAAACGTTGCTGAAAACGCAGCCCTCAGAGAGTCTGTGAAATCCCTCACCGAGGGTATGACCCGGCTCTCAGAAGAAAATAAAAAAAATCAAATAAACTGTTATCAAGCTCCAGGCACGCAGCATGAGAGACAACCTAGTGTTCTCGGGCATCCAGGAGAAGGCAGAAGAGGACCCGGAAACAACGGTGAGGCAGTTTATCCACACTCACCTGAAACTCCCGGAGGACACGGTAAAAACCATCACTTTCCATCGTGTCCATCGTATGGGAGGGGGAAGCAACCGGACCGAGGCAGACCCAGACCGATCGTGGCCAAATTTGAACATTTTAAACAGAAAGATCTGGTTAAGAGCCATGGCCGGGAGCTGAGAGGAACAGACTTCAGTGTCAATGGAGCGACGCAAGGAAGGTCCTGTTCTTGATCTGAAAAATGTTCACCCAAGGAGGGTCCTGAGCTGTCATCGCAGTCAATAAGCTGTACGTCAACGAGCAAATGTTAATGACCCCTCCTTCTTTCACACCTTCTTCACCTCACTTTCAGATCACTCTGACAACACACTTATAATAGGAGGAGACTTCAACCTGGTATTTAATCCAGACATTGACAGGCTCAGTACAGCAGTGAGTCAAAGGAACTGGCAGTCTACAGACATTCTTAAACAATACATGAGTGATTTTGGTCTTTGCGATGCTTGGCGTTGACATCACCCCACTCTAAGGAATTACACCTTCTTTTCACCAGTATACCACTCACATTCTCGCTTAGACTACTTTTTAGTTAGCAGCTCCATTATGATGGATATTACAGACACTCAGATTCATCCTATCACTATCAGTGATCATGCAACGGTGTCTATGTCTCTGACAGAAAAAAGACTCACTCCACCAATTCGGAACTGGAGATTTAATACATCATTACTTAAAGAACAGGATTTCATTACTATTTCAAAAAGGAGTGGGCAACGTATTTATAAAATAATGATCTGCCAGGAATATCACCATGTGTTCTTTGGGTAGCAGGGCAAAATAATATCTTACTGTTCACATAAGAAAATTAAAGAAAAAACACTTAACAAAAGATTTAATCATTAGAAACTGCCTATGCTGCCTCACCTCAAGAACATATAATTAACAACCTGAGGAAACTAAAACTAGAATTAAATTATTTAATCCCCAAAAGCTGAATCTGTTCATCTGGACATAGCGTTTTCAGTGGGAGAAACGTTTCGTCACTCCATCCAAGTGACTTCTTCAGTCTCAGCTGACTGCAGGTCTCCCCAACCTTATAAACAGTACATTACATAATGACCGAAACTAGCACCACTGACTAACACTGGTCATTATGCAATGTACTGTTTATAAGGTTGGGGAAACCTGCAGTCAGCTGAGACTGAAGAAGAGTTGGAGATTTCCCGCTAGAGCTGTCTCGAGACGATACTCTACACTCAGCCTTGGACCAAGTGATAAAAATTGATGGTCAACTGGTGCGCCCTGACGTAACGCTAACCTACCCTCATTTTGTAGTGATCAGAGACAGGCTGTATCGAGTGAGTCGTGACACTCGCACCGCTGAGGAGCACACCCAGTTGTTGGTGCCCAAAAGCCATGGGGAAATGATTTTCCAGGCACCTTATCATAACCCCATGGCAGGGCATATGGGATATGATAAAACTCTGGAGCAAATTATGGCCCAATTTTATTGGCCAGGCATCTGGGGGGACGTGCGCTGGTGGTGCGCGTCCTGTCTGGAGTGCCAGCTGGTGAACCAGCCGGCCATTCCAAAAGCGCCATTGCGCCCATTACCATTAATGGAGGTCCCATTTGAACGCATAGGCATGGACCTCACTGGGCCATTTCACCGGAGCGCATGGGGATATCGTTTTGTATTAGTTCTAGTGGATTATGCAACGCAATACCCCAAAGCAGTGCCGCTGCGCACCATTTCTGCAAAGAGTGTAGCTCAGGCGCTGTTTCAGGTCATCTCCCAAGTCGGTGTCCCAAAAGAGATACTGACTGACCAGGGCACGTCGTGCATGTCTCGCACACTAAAAGAACTGTATGAATTATTGGGCATTAAATCTGTTCGGACCAGCATCTACCACCCTCAGACCGACGGGTTGGTGGAGCGGCTGAACAAGACTTTAAAATCCATGATTCATAAGTTCATTCACAAGGATGAGCGCAATTGGGATCGTTGGCTAGACCCTCTGTTATTTGCAGTGC
Organism: Heterochromis multidens; assembly: GCA_015108495.1. NCBI lineage: Eukaryota > Metazoa > Chordata > Actinopteri > Cichliformes > Cichlidae > Heterochromis > Heterochromis multidens. The sequence continues at coordinate 13,608 of VUQS01058126.1, read as the reverse complement.
GGGAGGTGCCCCAGGCCTCCACAGGATTTTATCCTGTTGAATTGCTGATTAGCAGGAGGCTGTGGAGGGTGTTGGACCTTGTTAAAGAAAACTGGGAGGAAGGTCCAAGCCCGGCCAAGAGTGAAATTCAATACATCCTGGACCTGAGAGCAAAGTTTGACGGTGTGTTCACAGCCCTATAGATTACCTGACCATAAGAGACAAATAGTTCAGAAGGAATTGGCTGAAATGCTAAAGATGGGAGTAATAGAAGAGTCGCACAGTGCTTGGTGTAGCCCCATAGTTCTTGTCGTGAAGAAAGATGGGTCTATACGGTTCTGTGTGGATTAACGCAAGGTGAATGAGGTGTCACAGTTTGATGCTTATCCCATGCCCCGGGTCGACGAACTCCTGGACTGGTTAGGCCTGGCTCGCTTTTTCACGACACTGGATTTGACCAAGGGATACTGGCAGATTCCTTTGTTTCCAGAGTCCCGGGAAAAAACGGCTTTATCCACTCCATACGGTTTGTACCAGTTTGTCACACTTCAATTTGGCCTGTTCGGATCCCCGGCCACTTTCCAGCGCCTTATGGACCAGGTGCTGCGGCCGCACGCTGCATATGCTGCCGCCTACTTGGATGACGTCATCATCCACAGTGACACCTGGGTGGAGCATGTGCAGCGGCTGGCCGCGGTCCTGGAGTCTCTGAGGCAGGCAGGGCTTAGGCCAACCCGAAGAAGTGTGCGGTTGGACGGAGGGAGGTACAGTATCTGGGGTACCACCTGGGGGGCGGGCAGGTGCGTCCTCAGACAGATAAAACAGCAGCTATCGCATCCTGCCCGCGTCCCAGGACCAAAAAGGAGGTGAGGCGGTTCCTGGGGCTGGCTGGCCACTAGTGCCGGTTTATGCCCAGCTTCGTGGATCTCACCAGCCCCTTAACTGACCTCACCCGAAAGGGTGCCCCAGATCTGGTCCAGTGGACGGAGCAGTGGCAGGCAGCGTTTGTGCAGGTAAAGAAGGCTCTCTATGGGGAACCCCTGCGTCACACTCCTAACTTTTCCCTCCCTTTTGTCCTACAGACTGATGCATCAAACAGAGGGCTGAGGGCAGTTTTGTCCCAGCAGGTAAGGGGGGTCAACAAGGTGGTCAAGGTGGTGTACATCAGCCAGAAGCTGTCGGAGAGGGAGTCCAGATACAGCACAGTAGAGAAGGAGTGCCTGGCCATCCGGTGGGTGGTTGACTCCCTTCGTTATTACCTCCTGGGCCGCCCTTTCACCCTCTGTTTGGACCATGCCCCGCTGCAGTGGCTCCAGCGCATGAAGGATGCCAACGCCCAGATCACCCGGTGGTATCTGGCTCTCCAGCCTTTTAAGTTCAAGGTGGTCCATAGGCCGGGGGCGCAGATGGTCGTGGCCGATTTCCTCTCTCGTTTGCGGGGGGGCGTAGGCTAGGCCGGACGTTTCCCCAGCCTAAGTCGGGCGGTGGGGGTATGTGGTGGGGTGTGGTTTTCGGCTCAGCTATAGGGGAGGGGTGTAGCAGTGGGTTCAGGACGTAGCGTCGGGGGAGGCTGGCCAGCACAGCTTTGTGGCATCTGTAATCATATCTCCCCTTTATTTAACAGGACGCCAGGACCTGAGACAGGACAGACTGGAAGCAGAGTTGGCGGAGGCAGCTGAAAACCTGTGTGCGCCCAAACGAGTACAAACTAAAACACTGTAAATAAATGTCACATCGAGCAACGGCCTACCTGTCTGGGTCATGTTTATCACAAAATGTAATAGATTATTGCTCCATAAATGAATTAGAAACCACAGTTGTCTTTTTAGATGTGGTGAAAGCATTTGACCAGGTAAACTGGAAACTTTTATTAGCAGTTCTACACAAATTCGGATTTGGTTCATTCTTCATAGATTGGATCAAAACACTATATAGCTCTCCAAATGCATGCGTTAGGACAAACGATCTTACTTCCCAAAGCTTAAATCTACAGAGGGGCACCAGGCAGCACTGTCCGCTTTCCCCCTCGCTTTTTGTCATTTTCATCGAGCCACTAGCAGCAGCAATCCAACAAAATGTAGATATTAATTTCATAGCCCAGTCTGGTTGTCATTTGTTGGAGGAGTGTTTTGTTCCTGTCAGTATCCAGGTCTGGTGTGGTTACTCCCTCTGGGGTGGAGCCTTCTTCTCGCCCTTGCACCTGTTTGGCATTCCGCCTTCAATCAAGAGGCAGTATGTAAAGACCAGCTCAAGCCATCACTCTTCACCAGATCGTCTGCTACTCTACAGTGTAATCTCCGGCTCATACTCAGGACCCAACACTCACCCGCTTACTCACCTGGTTCCTAGTTGCTGGTCTGCCCTCCGCCAAGGCTTGAACCCACTGCAAATCACACACTGCCATTTCCCTGGCCTGCCTTCCTGCTCTACGATCTCCTCCGGCTCCTGGAACAATACTGTTTGGATTACTCTTTCCTGGAACTCCTTCTCTCCTTGGACACCCAGCTGGCTGCCCCCCTCTCGGAACTCCTCCTCACCAACCCCAAGTAAGCCACAGCCTTACTACCCACCACCCCAACATAGCATACTTAGCTGTAACCTTTTGCACCGGATCAGGAAAGTGACTTCTGTCTCTTCTCTTACTGTATACTCCTCCCTGGTGATCACTGCTCCACAAAAGCGTTCATTGCCTAAGGCTCTCACGTTCAATAAAGTGATCTGTTTGAATAAACTATTGCCTACTGAGTCTGCATTTGAGTCCGGATTTTGGTACCGGCTGAACCTGGCCTTGACAGTACAATCTGGCCATAATGGACTCAGCAGATCCAGTACGCTCAGCGCTTGCTAAGCAGGGAGCTGTGCTTGGCAAACACGAGCTAGCACTACGTTTTCTAGGGGAGGAGTATCAATCATTTGGTAAAAGGCAGGAAGAAATGTTCCAGGCAATTCAAGCTATCAGCGCCATGCTATCCCCAGCCTCTGGTCAGACAACTCCATCTGTAATACCACACTCCAATCAGAGTGCTGAAACCACAGCTCCGTCATCAGCCTCCGCTGCCCCCGCAACTCCAGGCGCGGCATTCCACAATGCGGTCTCTCCCTCCCCTGAGCCATTTTCCAGGGAGTTAGGGTGCTGTGGGGGATTCTTGTTACAATGCTCCCTTGCTTTCAGCTGCTCGCCACGCTCCTTCCTCGATGACGCCACTAAGCTCTCCTATACGGTGAGCTTACTGAGCTTACTGTGTTGGCTTGGGCCGAGGCTTATTTCACATACCAGCCTATTGAGACCTGCTCCTATGATGTTTTCTTAGATGAGCTAAAGAAGACTTTTGCTCATCCTGTTGCTGAGGGCAGTGTGGCTAAAAGGCTCTTAAATCTATGACAGGGCAATTGTAGACTGGTTGGCCTGAGAATTCTTTACAGGGGGTTTTCATGCAAGCACTTAACGAACAGATGAAAGATCAATTGGTGTCACGAGATGAACCGGCATCGTTCGAGGAGTTAGTTACATCAGTTTTGAAGATTTATAATCGACTAAAGCAACAAGAGGCAGAAAAGAACTACAAGACCCAGTGAGCCCCAGGCCGGGCTCTTCCGGTTTCCACAGCAGCACTTCCGCCCCAAGCTGTTAGTTCCGCTTCCAACTATTCCCACTCTCCGGCTGATCCCTCATCTGAGCCCATGCAAATTGGCCACTCACGTCTGACTCCGGAGGAACGTAGGAAGCATTTCGAGGCTCGTGAGTGTTTTTACTGCGGCAGCCCAGGGCATTTCCTAGTCGCATGTCCCGTGCGGCCAAAAGGCTCCGCCCGCCGGTAGACTTGGGGATACGGGTGGGCAGCGCACAACAACATTCTCTTCCCCGACTATTATTACCAGTCTCTCTGTGCACTAATCACGATTCATTGTCACTCCAAGGCCTCATTGATTCAGGAGCTGAGCAGAATCTCATTGATTTAGAACTAGCTAAACAGTTAAAAATACCACTAACCCCGCTAACTCCTCCCATTCTGGCCACAGCATTAAACAGCCAAGTTTTTGCCCAAATTACTCATCAGACGGGGCCTGTCCAGCTTATTGTTTCCAGCAATCACCGCGAGGAACTATCATTCTTCACATTCTCGGCCCCCGATACACAACTGATCTGGGGATACCCATGATTGGAGAAGCATAATCCTCACATTGACTGGTCAGGTAAAAGAACTGCAAATTGGAGTCTATTCTGTTTGGCAAATTGTCTGAAATCTGCTCTACCCCTGCCTCTGAGACCCTACAGGAAGACTCTACTGTTGCACCTGATTTATCTTCCATTCCACAGGAGTATCATGACCTACAGGAAGTATTTAATAAAGAGAAAGCTTTGTGTTTGCCTCCCCATAGGTCCTATGACTGCGCCATTGATCTCCTCCCTGGTGCTCCTTTGCCGTCAGGCCGACTTTTTAACCTGTCACGCCTGGAAAGGGAGGCCATGGAAAAGTACATCAGAGAATCATTGGCAGCAGGCATCATACGACCATCACCCTCCCCAGTAGGTGCTGGTTTCTTTTTTGTGTCAAAGAAAGATAGTTCTCTGCGACCATGCATTGACTACCAAGGCCTCAAAGCCATCGCCATTAAAAATAAATACCCTTTGCCACTAATCAACTCAGCCTTTGAGCCACTGCATGGTGCCACTGTCTTCACCAAACTAGACTTACATTTGGTCAGGATTCGGGAGGGGGATGAGTGGAAGACTGCGTTTAACACACCCCTAGGCCATTTCAAATATCTTGTCATGCCCTTTGGCCTCACCAATGCCCCCGCAGTCTTCCAGGCTCTGGTGAACGATGTTCTTAGGGATTTCCTGAATATCTTTGTTTTTGTCTACCTGGACAACATTCTAATTTTTTCCAGAACCCTAGAGAAACATCAGGTCCATGTCTGCAATTTACTACAGTGACTCTTAGATTAGATGGGCTGTATGTAAAGGCAGAAAAGTGCGAGTTTCACTCACCCTCTGCAGGGGGGCAGGTGAAGACGGACCCCACAAAGGTCAAGGCGGTTGTGGAATGGCCAACTTCCACCACAGGGAAATCACTTCAAAGGTTCCTTGGATTCGCAAACTTCTACCGACGTTTCATCCGCAACTACAGTCAGGTAGTAGCTCCACTCACTCGCCTCACTTCCACTAAGGTTCAGTTTGCCTGGTCCACGGAGGCAGAAGCAGCCTTTAGTCGCTTTAAGGGACTGTTTTCCTCCGCAACTATTTTGATCCACCCTGACACCAAGCTTCAGTTTACCTTGGAGGTAGAGGCATCCGATTCAGGGGTAGGGGCAATACTCTCACAGCGGTCTGGGCCCCAAGGTAAACTCCAACCATGTGCCTTTCACACCCGCCGTCTCACCCCTGCTGAACGGAATTACAGCACTGGGGATCACGACCTTCTCATGATTAAGGTGTCTTTGGAAGAATGGCGGCATTTGCTGGAGGGGGCCGAGGAACCTATGGTGGTATGGACTGACCATAAAAATCTCATGTATCTCAAGACAGCCAAGAGGCTAAATTCCCGTCAAGCTCACTGGTCCACGTTCTTTGATCGCTTTCAGCTCAACATTTCCCATCGCCCTGGTTCTCGGAATTCTAAACCCGATGCCTTGTCCCGACAGTTCTCTTTCGACTCAGACCAGCCAGAGCTGGAAAACACCTTACCTTCAACCTGCACCGTAGGAGTCTTGTCTTGGAATATAGAAAACATCATCCAGCAGGCTCTACAGTCGGAACTCGACCCTGGTACAGGTCCTCCCAACCATCGTTATATTCCTACCGCTGCCCGTTCTGCAGTCATCCACTGGGCACACACCACCAGGTTCACGTGTCATCCGGGGGTGAGTAGGACTATTACTTGCCTTCAACGATATTTTTGGTGGGATTTCTTCAGGAAAAGATGTGAGGGAGTATGTGGCTGCTTGCTCCGTGTGTGCCAGAAATAAGAACAGTACCCAACAGCCCTTGGGTCTTCTCCAGCCTCTGGCTGTTCCCCACAGGCCATGGTCACATCTCACCCTAGACTTTGTTACCAGATTACCAGTCTCTCAAGGTAAATCCATCATTCTAACCCTAACCGACAGGTTTTCGAAAGCAGCTCACTTTATTGCTCTCCCTTAATTGCTTTCCACCCTCGAAATGGCCAATCTCCTAGTTGAACATGTGTTCAGACTGCACGGCATCCCAGTAGAAATAGTGTCAGATCGCGGCCCACAAATCATTTCTCAAGTTTGGAAGACGTTCCGTACGGCCTTAGGTGCCAAGGTCTGCCTCAGTTCTGGGTTCCATCCACAGACCAACGGCCAAACTGAATGTATAAATCAAGAACTAGAAGCTGCCCTACGTTGTATCACATCCCACAACCCGTCCACCTGGGCTTCCCAACTACCCTGGGTAGAGTACTCCCACAACTGCCTTACATCCTCTGCTTCTGGTCTCTCCCCTTTTGAAGTATTACTAGGATACCAACCACCTTTATTCCCGAACGTGGAGACCGACTTCGCTGTGCCCTCAGTACAACACCATCTTCAGAAATGTCGGCGAGTATGGATCCAGACTAGGACAGCCTTACTGAGATCAGTGGACCAGAATTGTCGCATGGCAGACCGTCGGCGCACACCTGCTCCCAGGTACAAACGCGTCCAACAAGTTTGGCTATCAACCAGGGACATCCCACTCAAATCTCTCTCTTGGAAACTTGCTACCCGCTTCATTGGCCCTTACAAGATTGAATCTGTTCTCAGTACCACTGCTGCCAGGTTAAAGCTACCCGCATCTCTCAGGGTTCACCCAACCTTCATGTGTCTCAGATTAAACCAGTTCACTCAAGTCCCTTGTGCCCTCCGTCTGACCCCCCGCCCCCTGCCTGGCTCATCAATGGCAATCCCGCTTATTCGGTAGGCTGAGTCGTAGACGTTTGCCAGCGGGACCGGGGCTGCCAGTACCTGGTAGATTGGGAGGGGTATGGACCGGAGGAGCGGTCCTGGGTTCCCCGGTCGTTTATTTTAGATCCCTACCTCATCTCGGATTTTCATGAGGCCCGTCGCAGGGCTGAGTCTGATCGGTCGCCAGGAGGCAACCATTGGGGGGGGTGCTGTCATAGCCCAGTCTGGTTGTCATTTGTTGGAGGAGTGTTTTGTCCCTGTCAGATACAATACAATTTTTTCACAATGTGATGTCACTCTGGGGGACCGTCTGATATCACAGGCCAGTTCAACCCATCCTTACAGAGCTATAATTGAAACCTATCTGAATTATTATGAACATACTCTGAAAAGTCAGTTCAGTGCAGGGTTGTTTTTTAAAGACTCCCCTGGAGCCCATGACTCCCACGTGGTCATTAATGGGCCCAATAAAGGACTGATGCGGAGAGCTCAGTACAGCAAGCGATCCTGAGAGTTTCATGTTCTTTGCATGCTGACATTTTTTTCTGTGAGAGACTGCTGTTAAACTCTTGAAACTGTTGATCTGAGAATTTAACTCAGCCGAGCGAATGATGCATTCAGTCTCATGGCGTCTCCAAATGCAAATTATCGTCTGCATATTTTATTCATCAAAAAAGGCCAACGCTTTAAACCCCTTATCCTGTATTAATGTGAAAACCCAAAAATACCCCAAAATTCATGAATATGTCATCAGGAAAATCAATTTTTATCTGGTTTTGGGTATGGTCAACCATGAGGCTTTCACAGGGAGATATGATTTGTCCCCATTAAATTTTCAACACAACAATCTCGAATATTTGGCTTTGTGCCACGAGAGTAGACAATACCAGCGAAAGCCTTCCAGCCAGAACAACCAATCGGTAATCGCTATTGTATCTGCCTTTGTAAAAAGATTTAACCGATGTGTAAGGAGATGTAGAGCTGGAACCACAGCTCCTGTTCTCTAAAAGCCTTTAACGACTGTCACTTGTGTTGAAAAAACAGAAAAGATAACACGTAAGACATTTTACCCCAATCTGTAGTTTTTATTATGTGTGTGTGTATGTGTGTGTGTGCTTGTGCGTGTGCATGTACAAAACCAGCCATACGACAAAGAAGTAACTTTAAATAGAAATAAATCTTTATTGGCGATATTGCACATCTGATCAGAAATTTAACCAGCGAGGTGATAGAGCAAATGTCTCTTCTTCTTCTTTTTTTCAATACAAGGGTCTTCTGATGATGACATCAGTTGTAATGCATGCTTTTCCGGTGTGCTTCCGGAATCTTTAAGATCCATAATGTCCAGGCGAGCAGCTGTGTTACCCACTGTGGAGAGCGGAATTTTTTAAATCCACTAGGGTTTTCAAAAATACACTCCATCCTATTGGTCAAGCATATGGCTGCCTGCAACAAGATTATCGCTATAGAGTAATTCACCATCTTTACTCCAGGCGCTATAGCCTTTTGAGTCTAATAGTTTACACATAATATACTCATTATTTTTCTTAAATCAAGGATTTATGTTACTTAAAACATCCTCCAAGATTGGATCAGACTCTGACTCAGAGTCCACTCTTCTTCCTCTTTTTTCATGCTCTTTGGGGGCTGTAAGGGTTATTTCCTTGGTTTCAGTCTCCTTTTGTTTTTGAAGATTGAGATATCGTTCTAAAAGCATATTATACTTTTTAATCTTCTTATCAGGCAGTAAATTCTCGTGATCCAATATTTCCCTCATTTCATGGTCCAGATCATTTTCAGCTTTTTGTCTCATACTTGTCTGACCTGAATGTAGCCGCATTTCATTCAGACAGTTTGATCTGATCAGGAGAGATTAAGTACATTTTCTGCATTTTTTGCTTTTAATTATAAAAGGTATAAGAGATTATATTATTTGCGAATTGCGCCTATGGCTAAGTCAGCCACAATGGACAAAACTGTAGTGAGGCAGTAGAAAACCACCCTTTTGAGTCAGTAATTGTCTCTTCTTTCTCTTTCCATCAAGCCTATTAGCCATTAGTCTAATGTTTTTCCTGTAACGTTTAAGCTTTTTATACTGACAATCTGTAAGAGGGATATTGCCTTTTAAAAGATTAATGCATAGCATGCCTAGAGTTTGGATAAAGTCTGTAGAACACCTTTCTAATATTGCGATGTCTCGGTGATCTGCCGACCAGTAATTTCAGTAAGGTGTAGTTTCTAGTTACGCAAGCAGACATGTTATTATTTTTTCCTTGGCAAATAAACACAATGCTGCTGTTTGGGCAGTATACCCGCTCTCAGCCTAAGTTGCTCTGGGCAGGTGGGAGTCAGGTCTATCAATAAATAGCCATGCTTATCTCTGGTAGCATCTTCAAAACTCTCCAAGAAGAAAAGAGGACGTCCTGGACATATTTGACAAGCTAATATATTAATCTGTAATTTGTCACGAGGATTTTTGAACAGCACCATGTAAGTACTGTTCAGGCTGATGGTTCTGCTGTGCTTACCCTGTAGAAAGACATTCTGGGTCAGCATAATGATGCTCATATTTTTATGGTGCCTGTATTGAGTGAAGATCCTGACCACCTATGGGTGATTTGAGGATTGAAAAATGACATCATCCAAAATAACCAGATGATTTTGGTGAGAGGGAAACAAACTCATCTTCAAAAGAATCAGGCAGACCTTCAATGAATCACAATTCTCCAAAACAGATTTCACAAAATATGTCTTTCCCGAACCACTAGGCCCCACGATCTGACAGGAAAAAGGCACCTGCAGTCTGGGCTGTACGTCAATAGGGGTTGGCTCAAACATATTTTTTTATTTTTGTTTTTCAAAAACCAGAAGGTAGGGTATGACCATCTGGTAGTAAGCGTCTCTTATCATAAACAACCTTAAACTTTTTATGGAATGATGAATTCTCGAGAGAAAACCCCTGTTTATCACGAACAATCAGATGCTGAGGAGCTTCAGTTGTAACCGTCTCCTCCTCTGCAGTGCTCCGCATGTAACCTTCCACAAGCTCTTTTATACTCTGAAAATTCACTCTTTCACAACAGTCGTGTGTCTGAGTAATCCCTTTGACTTTTAATACAACTTTATTATTTTTGTCATGTAAGCATAGCTTTTAGGGCCTGCTGATACAAATTCTGTTATGCTGTCACCAACATCTAATTCATTCGTCAAACCCCCTAAATATCTCCCTAATTCTAATTCACATTCTCTGTCTCTAGTCAGATAAGACTATAGTATCATAAGACTGTCAGTATCATAGTACAGGACTCTTTCCTGTAGCTGATTGAGGTAGCTGTATAATTTGAGACGGGCATAGGCTGTTGTAAATGAAGCAATAAAAATATTGTCTGTGGAGTTTGGAGGTGGAGTGCAGAGGTCCCCGTAACACCACTGAATAAGGGCTACTTGATCACTGACAAAAGAGAAATATTTCACTTTATATTTTTCA
>VUQS01058118.1:0-20471 GCA_015108495.1 Heterochromis multidens | reverse complement strand
GAGGAAGACACACTGTGGAGGAGAGCCAGAGATTAATAATAACTCATTAAATGCAGAGTGGTGTATAAACACACGGTGAGTGAACAGAGCTGAGAGAAGGAGAAACACTCAGTGCATTATGGGAAGCCCCCAGCAGCCTAGGCCTATTGCAGCGTAACTAAGGGAGGATTCAGGGTCACCTGATCCAGCCCTAACTATAAGCTTTATCAAAAAGGAAAGTTTTAAGCCTAATCTTAAAAGTAGAGAGGGTGTCTGTCTCCTGAATCCAAACTGGGAGCTGGTTCCACAGAAGAGGGGCCTGAAAGCTGAAGGCTCTGCCTCCCATTCTACTTTTAAATATCCTAGGAACCACAAGTAATTCAAGACCTTGTATGTGAGAAAAAGGATTTTAAATTTGATTCTGGATTTAACAGGGAGCCAATGAAGAGAAGCCAATATGCGTCTGTGAAAGGAGCTATTGTTGCCATTTATAAGTTTCTCCAAGTATTCAAGTATTTTAATTGCCAAGTACTTTGTGAGAAATAAACAACTAAACATTATAATCAGCTGTCTCTCCAGTGAGTCTCTCATCTTAATTAACTATTGTTCTCCAGCCTGGTGAAGGTCCTTTTTGGGCAAGCAGCTCAATGATTCAATTATTGCTACAGTAGCAAACTGGCGAGCAAGCCAGAGAAGCACAAAATGTAAAGGGATTGTTACCAGCAATTGAACTTTCAAAATAAGAGTGAATGGATTGTCCACTGGCAGCAGTCCGCCTGAGTAAAGTCTATTTATGGGGAAAGACTGCATCTCCCCTGTGTTGCTCCATAATTAGACAAGCAGTAAAATGATACCTTTAATTATATTTTGAAACCTCAATGCAAAGAGGGTGATATTAGCTAACACTATCAAGCTTGGTTGGCATGCTGCATTCATAAACTGTACGGGTGCATTGCGCAGACAAACAGATCTGCTAATTAGTGCTAAGCAACAGACTAATTCTGATGGCCCATTTATGCTTGCGGCATGGGTCGCATCGCACGCAAACAGTGATGTCGCCACAGCTCCGCACCATTTATACCAGCTCAGAGAGTGCAAGTACTCACTGCTGAACAATAGGTGTCGCCACTCAGACAAAAACTCCACATCAGCGCTGGTATAGAGGAGAAGTCGTCAAAACCGGAAGCAAATAAATTGCAGAGTTTCTTTTTTTTTAAGTTTTCCCAGAAAGTCTCATCATTTGAAACTGTTGCAACATCTCCCTTTGTATAATCTGTGAATCTCTGAGCTTCTGTACTGATATATCATTAAAATGGTGGCAAAACCTGACACGATTGTAAACATGTGTCTTCAACCCGGCTGAGGCGACAACAGCACCTGTGCGAGGTTACAATAATTAAGAGTTGCACGACCGGCCGAAACAACACCAAAGCGCAGCTTGCTTCACTTTTGTCGTCTTGCAGCGTTCATGGCAAGCATAAATGCACCATAAAGCACAAACTGCTTGGATGATCTGTACCACCCAGCAGGCTGTATTATTGGTACGAGCATCAATTGTGTTCATGGTGTAACACTTTCTAACCAGCCACATTACATTAGTCTGCTCTGATTCAGCACTGACATCTCCATAGGCAGACAAACTGTCAGTGGTGAAACATTGGATCCCGCTGCTACAGTTACCTCATTCACGCTCAATCTGTTTTTATCTGTCATTCTCACACTCAATACACAGAACACACATGCACGCTGACCTTTCACCTTATGTTAGCACTGCTCTGCCTAATGATGGAGCTATTATTAGCGCAGATGATTAGTAGTTATCAATTGTCTGCAAGCCGTTAACCCTCTGTGGGTCACTGTGTTTGTGTTGTGCGTGGAAGTGACTGTGTTGTGTGTCCTCGACAAAGCTGATATTGGATGGCCTCAGCATTTGAACTCTCTCCAACAGGCTAGCAGAAAAGAGCCCCTGATTGCAACATGACCGGCCAATTATTTCACTTTTATCACACCAGATACAGCCCCCCATTGGTCAGTGGACAGAGGGAGGGAGTGGATGAGCTAATTAGGAGAAGCTGGGAATTTTTAATGCTTTGTAAGGCAGCTCAATAATATCACACAAAATCACTCAAATGATAGGGTTGATGGGTGTGATCAAGTTCAGAATGGCCACAGTTCAGTTGGCGAGGGGAAAAAAGGAAGGAAAGAGATGGCTGCTTTGACTGAGAAAGGAAGGTGCTATGGAGAAATAAGAATAAATATATGTAAGAGTCATTGTGTACTTCTAAATAGATAATAAATTATATGTGGTTGTAAAGACACTTAGTACATGATCAGTCAACAACTAAATCTGCACAGTAGACTTAATGGCAAATGTAACTATTAGACTGTTTATAAAAGTGAACATAGCCATAGTGAGATCACCTATTGTTTTGTCAAGTCTCATTTGGAAGCCTTGACTTGAGCATTTTGGGTCATGGTGTTTTGAAACTGAAGGTGATGAGCCAGGGGTTTATCTGACCAAGAAACAGAACATCGCATGTTCATATGGTAAAAATGTGTCAATCACAAGGTAGCCACACCATAAAGTGTACCCTGCTAAAATATAGGTGTGACAATGACTCATAAAATGAACATCATGTTGTATAATGGCTCAGTCACACGAGAGTAAAAATAGGATGCCAACCTCCTTACAACTAGGAAAAATTGGTGGTTGCCCAGTGGTTGCATTTAATTTTTGTTGTTTTAGGTGACTGATTGTAAATAGTTGTGGCAACCAACTGGTCATCCAGAGATTGAGATCCTGGGTTATCACCAAGGATGACGTAAAAGTGAGCTGCTTATTTGGCTGTTTTCAAAAATACAATACTTGAAACACACTAAGGCTAGGAAAGACTAGGGAAGAGGAACAGATGCTCTGACAAAGGACAAGGGGAGACAGCGACTACATATACACAGAAGGATAGTTAGGAGAAGTGGATAACAGCTGGGGAAAACGACACACAGCTGAACTAAATGAGAAAAGACCAGACACAGGAAGCAAAACTAAAGGTAAAGCACCAGGAACATTAATGCTCAAAATAAAACAGGAAGGGCAAAACCTAAACAGGGAAAACACAGACACATGAATAACTTGGCACAAAAGATTTGACACAAGAGGAAGGAACACTGGGAGGGGAACTAAACTAAAATAACTAGGAACTGAGAAATAAATACACTAAAGGACCACATGAAGTAAATATAAAGAATATTTAAATAACTAGAAGCTTCAAAAACTCAAACACTGGGTAAGTGATCCAGGACCATGACAATCTACACATCATACTTAAATAAATAAATCTGAATAAAACAGACATATTGTTTACAAAAACGCATTTGATGAATCAAAAGTCTCACCTGTTTATCACCTGTTCAAGTGTACTGTGCATTTTTTGGCAAGCTAAAAATGGCCAATGGGAGAAAACATACACTGGAACTCTACAGTAGCTGGTAAGTTTTCCCCCCACTTAAAATTAAGTCATGCTGTGGTGAAACAGTACTTAAAGCATTAGGGGTAGATTCAAATGAAGAGGGTGTAAAAGTCCCAGAAGGGGTTGAGGAATGTTTGTGGTCCTGATTTAATATTGAAAAACCAAATTCTGACCTAGATCGTGTTATTAAATGTGTTGACTTTTTCTATTACAAACCATAATAATCAGTCTTTCCCCAAGTTTTACCAACCTAAGGCAAAATGTAGCAGTACAAAAGGCCACAGCCACAAACCCTGGTCTCCTCTATTGCTTCTGTGCAATGTGAGGCAGTTACACTTCCTCACAAACACATTTGGTTAAGCAAGTAATTACAAATTAATAATTACAATTAATCAGTTTGTGAATCCTTTGTAATTATAAGGATGTCCACATTGATTACTCAAGAAATGTGGTCTGATTTTCATCTAACTCACTGCTGTAGCCAAACCCAGAAATAACACACTAGCTGGTAATTTTATATATCTTAATTGAGCATAATAAAATACTAGCTCACAGTGTAGGCTGGAGAAAGTAAGTGAACTGATTTATATTTATGTCCTTTTCCAGCTTCATGCATCTCGATTCACACCAACCAGGCTGTCTAAAGAAGAGCAGAGTTTGTCAGTAGCTGGCCTTTTGTTTTAATAGAGGGGGCACCTCCATAACTCTCACCTCCAATTTCAGCCCCTTAAAAACTGGCCATTCCTCTGTGGAGGATATTCACTTACTTTTTCCATTCTCGACTGTAAGTTCTTACTCTTTTGTGTGTTATTTTTGTTTTTATCTGTAACGTTGACTTCTTTAAGCATCATATCACGTTATGAGTAATCCATGCAGAAATTAGGCTCAATTTTTTCCCTTCAACTGTATAAACATTTATTGTAGGGACAGATGAGGTGTGTATCTCGTTCTCTCTATAATGTGCATAATGTTTTTTTTAAGATGCTTGCCATTAGAAAGCATTCATATAGTCCATTGGATGTACATTATCTGAGACAGTCCAGCTTATATTATATTCTGCATACTGGCAATTAGACCTTTTCAACCCCAGTTTGCTACACATTTTTCCTCTTTTCTGGTCTGGTAATGTAATAGTTTCTTTTAGACAGACACACTATACACTATATGAACAAAAGTACTACATATTATGCCTACTGGAGCTGCCCGGCCATGGAAACACATGCCATGAAGCTCCCGGTGCACAGTTTTTGTACTGATGTTAATGTCAGAGGAGGTTTGGACCTCTGCAGTTATTGAGTCAGCAGAGCATTGGGGACTTTTATGCTCTATGCACCTCAGCACTCCATAGGTAGGGTGACTCCGCTCTGTGACATTATGTGATCTGCCACTTCCACTTTGCAATAACACCACTTACAGCTGATTGTGGAAGACCTAGGAGGGAAGAAATTTCATGAACTGACTTGTTGCAATGGTGGCGTCCTATTACAGTACCACACTCAAATTCACTGAGCACTTTAGAACAAACCATTCTTCCATAAATGTTTGTAAAGGCATGGCTGCTTGATTTTATTCACCTGTGGCTATGGGGCTGAAAACACCTGTTCCAAAAGAATCCTCAGAGACATAACAATTTTCTAACTCACTCATCAGGGTTTTGTTAGGGATTTAAGTTGACGGCATGACCACCTTGATTGCCACGTGTCGTCATGGGGAGCCTGTAGCCGATGGTAGGACTCAACTCAGCTAACCTTTCAACTTTGCTTGCGGTGTTGGTGACTTTGGGAGCATTTTTAATGGAATTGTCTATCAAATAATATGTTGTACTGAGAGGTAGAGCTCATCCATAAAGGTTGTGCTTCAGTTTTGGGGAGTAAAATAATATTTAATTAGTCCGTTACTTAGCTTGCTATGGATGCAACTTGCTAGTGCTTGCTGATAACTAACAGTCCACTGTCTCATTCAGATATGGTCATTTCTAGTTCCAAAAAATGTTGACTATGTTGACTGATCAGTCACTCTAGCAAACATTTCTACCTTCTAATCGAAGGAGCTTATTTGCACTTTTTTATACTGTTTGCAGTAGCACAAACATTTGCAGCAGTATCAGGATTAGTTGCACCATTTCACTGCAAATAAAATATTTTTTTCAGTTTTACAGTTTACTGCCAGGGTAAATTCCTATATTCATAAATTCCTGCAGTATTAATTCAATTTTTTGCAGGCTTCTTTCTCAAAACACATATGCTCACATTCAGACGGCGGACATAAGGGCTTATTTTCTGAGACAGCTTGCACTGGATTTGGAGAGCGAGGAGGTTTGTGTATGCGATGCCCTTGACATTTCCTGGCTTCTCACATCAGCACAGTCAGGGAATCAAAACTCATATTATTGAGCCGTTTTCCTAACAGCCTACCACTACATTCAGTGCCCTGCTGCACCCTGGCCCTGATAATGAATTGTCCTTGAATCCTGACTCCTGACTTAAACCTTTCTTCTCTTCTTAGAGCAAATCCGCTGACTCGTCCATTCCAGTGGGAACAGACTGCTTGATGATGCACATTAACGGCCCAGAGAGAAAAGACATTTCCCTCAAATGCTGCATGACTGGGACCGATGATATGTTCGATTCTGTAGCATAAACAAAGAAGGAGATGAAGGAGAAAGAAGGAGAGAGGTTGAAGGGAAGGATGTAGAGAGAGAGTGAGAGACGAGGAAGGAGAAGGAGTGGGCGGAGAAAGGAAAAGCATGTTTGACTTCGATTTGTCATTATCAGAGATAAGAAGCAAAATGCAAATGACTGCAGATGGGAAGAGGGAAAGAGGATCCTTTAAGAACAGAGTGGCAAATATTTTCTGCATTCAGGGTTTACACGACATGTGGGTCGGATGAGTTAAAAAAGAACATTTACATGTGAAGATATCTGGTCCCTACTGTACTAAACTATATAATATTGCCAGGAGCTGATGTTTGGAAAGATCTAACTGTATTGTCAGCTGTCAGAAGGAACAAGGTGAGAAATAATTTTGTTACGCAACAGAGTTTTTAAAATTTCAAGAAGGTTGTATCGAAAGATGCCACTGCAGTGTAGACATTGACATGAATTTGGATTTCTTTTATGAGAGTTTTAACAGGCTGCGTCTCCCACTTGGGTAGTAAATTGTGAAGGTGGGTAGTAAATTGGAAAAATACTGGAATTCTTCTCTTTTTTTAGTAGGAATAATTTCTCACTGACAATATAGTATATATTTACATAAATATTTGACAATTGAAATCCACCAAGAACACCAACACCTTTTAAAGTTAGTGATATAGTATGTTGCTTGTCCTTGTTCTCTTAAATACACATAAGCATTTTCTGATCATGTTTACAGTAGGAACTGACTATAGCGTGACTTTGGAAATGGTTATAGATTTGAGTCATATTTACTATAACTGCAAATGATTTCCACTTGGGAATCATTCAAAGCTGCTCTATTAGAGTCCAAGAATAAAAATATGCAGCTGGAAATGTTGAGCATATGTCGACCACTTTAAAGTGTAAGATTTCAATCTTGATCCATATAGTGGTGACTGTATTACTGATGATAATGACAAGTAAATTTTTTTTTATATATCTAGCCATCCAATTCTTATTCAATTCAGGGTCATGTGGGGCAGGAGTCTATCCCAGCTGTCATAGGGTGAGAGGCGGGATACACCCTGGACACGTTGTGAGCCCATCATAGTGCCACTACACAATATATAATAAATATAATTAAATAGATCAATATTATATTTGTCATTCTCAGTGGATTTTAATTCCCATTAGTGTGTGCAATACATCCAACCAGTGACAAGAAAACTTTTCACTGTATGTACTTCACACATTACAATAACCTGTGAATTGTGAAGGATTGTGAGCCGGATGAGCTAATATGTCACTGACATTCAGTTTCTAAAATAAAACAGTTATGTGTGGGTATGAAATGTGATTCCTGTACTGGGCAGGTATCATCTAGCCTGACACACCAGATGGTTTGTTAAAAAGAATGACATGAGAATTCATCCTTGAAAAGTGATCGGAAAAGGGCAGGCTAGTGATTGGATGAACCATCTGTATCTTTCACTATCATGTGCCAGTCTGGGAACCTGCCAGCTGCTGTACAAGTAAAGCCACTTGATAAGTGAGCCAATCTCTCCAGTTTCATACGCCAATTTTAAAAAGCTAATTTGTAGTCAAACTATATCACTTCCTTGCTTGCATTTCAGCTTGTTCCTCTGAGATGCAGGTGAGCTACATGCAGAAACCAGAAAGCCGGATCTGTGCATGAAAATAACTGTTTGATTGTTAGCCTGTGGTTAAGCTATGCAATCAGATCAACAAAACATGGGCTATGTTGTAGTAGGAGAGTGCAAAGCTAACTAGTGTGTAGTTAGCATGTCAGTAGATTCTGGTATTTGTATGGAAAGTTTTCACATAAAATCATCCACAAAAGCCTCTTTAGGAGAAGTCACTGATGTTTCCAAACAGACAGACATTCCTTGCTGTCGTCACACCTGTAGCTTCCAGTAGTTCCTTTCGGGATTAGTTTAGGAGAATCCAGCTGCCTCACAAGATTAGATGGCACTCGTAGCAATTAAAAACTTCAAGAGAACAGAGAGGTAACGGCAAATGCAAATATAACATTTTGATGGCCAAATCTGTTCTAATTCTTTGGTATGTATTAAATTTTTCCATTTCACCTCCTCAGCTCTCAGATTTATCCATTTACTGGGTCCTTACTGTTGCCCATTGCACAGTTACTCATATTCATTGCCCAGCATGTTTACTCCTTCTGTACGTCATGAACCTCACATTTTTTTCCCTGAGTTTTTTTGCCCCATTTTTCTTGCTATTCCCCAAATACACACACACATGCACGTACACATAGCCATCACCCATACCACTCTATGAATCCTGACCTCCTCCCAGCATTATTTCTTGTCTCCATGGGGAGCTGAGGGTGGGGTAATGAGGCAGACAGGCCAGATGATGCTCCTCCATGTGAAGACGATCCAAAGTTTCTTAAACCTGCATTATACAACACTCCTGTCTAACAGAAATGCATGAGAACACAAGATAAAAGCTGTTTGAAGATGTTTATGATGTTGTCCTTGCATGCATCTACATATTAAAGTGATTTTTTTATTCTTTATGACCCAACTTCTAAAGTTGTTTTTTATATAGCTATAACAAGCAAAACTAAAAAAAAAATGAAACATTTTGTAGGTTGAAGGGAAGGAAGCAGATTTTGTTGTAAACTTAATAGCTGTTGCAGAGGAACTAGCCACAGCTGGAGTCTCAAACAATGACAGGCAGTGGAAAGTGCACAACTGCTTTGACTTTTTTTTTGTCCATTTTAACACATGTGCAAGATAGTTTGAGCCAGCATGCATGCATAAATGTGGCATATCATGCTGTGTTCATATCAGAAACTGAGATTTTTCTGCTATTCTGATATTTCCAACTTGGTGGCTAATACATCTGTGCCTTTAATAATCAAAAAGGGTGCCAGTATTAGCCAGAGCCCATTGTTCAATGATTAAATGTACAGTCATTTTTTTAGTTTATTTAATAGAAAACAAAATATTGTACTCATAAATATACACTAATTAGTGTGCACTTGCGTCTTCCAACAAATTGATGCATTTTCATAATTAATCCAAATAAAAGTACATAAGAGCGGGTGCCTGTTTGTGGAAGCCACCATGTTGCCCTGCCACCTTGAATACAGTGGCCACGATTGACATCACCATTCCACCTTATCGCGTTTTATGTATGTGGCTAGAGACTGGTCACATGTATAGTACACCAAAGGCGGACGAGAAGAGAAGCCGTAGGCGTTCGCGTGCCATGGAGGCAAATTTTAATTCATGTCTGCACTTTCAGACTCAAGATATGAATTATCATACCTATGTTTTGTCATCAGAGAAGGGGTCCCCTTCACCAAAGAACCAAAAACACAAAGGAAGGCAACACGTCCGGCATTTGGTTAAAATGTCATCCTCTTCCTCCTCACCACAAGCCTCATCTCTTGAACTGAAGTCAGGGCTCTAACCCACGAAAACCTGCATAAACATGCTTATTTATTCCTGATATTATCGTAATTCCTTGTCAGCAGATTAGACATGCGACCCTCCCGTCTCCGGACAGCTGACTACGAGACGGTTATAAGCTAACATTATGTCAGCTAGTGTTAGGCTTGAGTGTCCTAAAAATCACACTTTCCCTCACATAATGATTACATTCTCACATCGTATGAGAGATCGTATCGCTAAGTGACCAAGCCAACAATGTTAGATCCACTTCAAAGATAATATCAGTAAACGCTGGCTAACAGCAGCTAACAGAGGCCAACAGAGGCGAACAGTGGCAAAAACAGCAGCGCTTACGGAAAGAAAAGTTCAAGATATCCTCAACATCTCACCTCAGTGTTGCTGTCATTGATCAAAAGTGAGCTTTTCTGGCTCATCGACTCATATTGGACTCCTTTCACAAAGTTTTACAGCCTCGTCCAGAGTAAATAGACGCCAGCTGAGGTCAACAACAGACTGGCAGCCTACACTCACTACAGATGAACGGCGGCCACCGTAGCTAGGATTATGGACTTGAATTGGGAGGGTAAGAAAACAGAATTCAGTTTACTGCAGTCTGCAATCTAGTGACACCTAGTGGTGATATTTTATACCAGATTTCATTGAAATAGAGTTGTATTATCATGACATGAATAAAGCATAAGTCAGCGACCAGGAAATGGCTCTGCTGTGCTATGAAGTTCACTACAAAAACAATATGACTCTACAAGGGAAAAGTCCCTGTCTTTATTTTCAGTCATATTTGAAGACAAAGGTGTGAGACAGTTTGGTGCAAAGTACTTTAGAATCTGGTTCAAGGCTTGTGCTCCGTGCCCATCTCCCTGTTGTTTTGCTGGAGTCTTTTTGATTTCCAACTCTAAATGTGATGAGAAACTTAACAACAGTCACACTAAAAATTAATATCACAATAATAATGAGTCTCTTTTCTAGTGCATAATGAAAAGTCGTGTTTACAAAACTGTAACTTACAAGCAAAAGCAAAAATTATTTTTGCTCCCTCCATGGTCTGCATCACTGTGTACAGCAAACTTCATACGCTCCCTAATATATCCCACCCACTAACAGGTGCCATGATGAAGAGATAATCAGTGTTATTCACTTCACCCGTCAGTGCTCATAATGTTATGCCTGATCGTTGTATACATACACTGACCTCATTATTTGAAACTTTGACCACATTTAACATGAGCATCCACTACTCAAACAGTATGTATATGTGGCAGACATACAAGTCCCCCTTTAGTCTAGGCTGATGACGGTCAGCAATGTTAACATTTGCTCATTGGCTAATTGTCGCCACAAATGTGGCTAATGACTCAGTCACATTTGAGAAAAAAATAGGAAGGCAACCTCTTTACAAGGTGATTCCACTGAATTTTTTTCACATACTGCAACCAATTGCAAATGGTTGTGAACACCAACTGGTTGCCCAAAGAGTATACAACACCGTCAACCTCTGGGCAACCACTTTTAATAGCAAGATAATTGCACAGGTCGTAGGAGGCAGCCTGTCTTGAAACAGTCGTGGTTCGCCTCGGATAGTGACGCTGCAGGAGCTACGTCACTATTTGTGGAGGAATTTCTGACTGTCTCTTTCAGATCTATGAGGTTCTGACTGGTCTCTGAATGTAAGTAGTTAATGTTGACTGAAACCATTTTAAAGGCAACAAGATCACAAATACATTGCAAATGGTTGCAATAATTTTGGTCGTGCTGCTGTCTCCAACAAATGTTTTCCCTAGTATGACTGTAGCATATAGCACAGTGTCCTCTACACTCGCCATATCTAAAATGGCTCATATGTTCTAGAGCATGTCTGTGTAATATTCCTACACACTAAATGCAGTAAACCCTGACGATGCGCGTCCTTGTTTGATGGTTCAGATAGACTGTGGTGTCTGTTTGGGTGACTGATAGAACTGAAAGATAATAGGCACATAAACAAAAGAAGGGTGGAGTGAGAGGGAGTGTTTGTGCTTAAGAAGTGTGCTCAGGGATTAGACGAGATGGGGACGAGAGATTTTCTGATGTGATTTGACACCAGCCTAATATAAAATGTAAACATGCACACGCAGGCCTTCTTATTGACATGGATAGGTAGCATTGAGGGATAGAGTTGTTGTTCCTGTTTAAACCTACAGAACTCTGTCTTGATCCAAATCCAATCAGGTGTCCCACTCTTTTCTTTTAGTTTCTGTTTACTCTAACCCCTTAAGAAAAATGAAGAAACTTTAATGATCTCTACAGGGAAAATTGTTGTTGCAGTAGCAAAGAAAAAGCAGGACAGAGTACAGTTTGTATGAATTAAAATAAAACAAGCAGAAGTAAACTTTTGGAGCACATTCACTGGTTTAGCTGACCATTCTGACCATCTTCCATCCGGCGTTTGTTGCCTCAGGTACAAAAACTGTCAGAAATGCACTCAGCTAAAACAGTTTAAGTGCACAGCAAGTAAGTTGAACAGAAGAGCTGAATAAATAAACAGCAGCCAGCAGTTTAATTAATGATATCTACACTGACAGCAAGCTCACCTGCTGACGCTCACAACAGACTCTTTGTCTTGATTTCAGTGACATTTTGCAGGTGCATCCCTCCTCTGAAACACTCCTGCTTGAAAACGGCACCTGAACTGCACTCATTTTTTCATACTGGAGATGAAGAAATGCTATTCTGCAATAAAAAACAACAATAAAACAGATACCCCTACACCCCACTCAAATTATTATACAAAAGGAATGCTTCTTGTAATCTATGCTACATGAACATGCTTTATTGTTCTCACTAGCCAGGTTCGCCCCATTTGGTAGTGCCTTCAGGATGTCCTTTCCACTCTATCCTTCATTCATTTTTTAAGACATTTATTGTTACTTAAAGCAAGATTGAAGGACACAAGAACGAAACAAACTTTTATGAAGCTCCATTGTGATCTCTTGTATGTTCACTGTTATCCCTGCTGTGCAGCTCTGCTGTGAAGGGAGGCTGGGAGTTTTTCTCCAAACTACACAAAGCTTTGATCTCAATTTTAGGATACTTTAGCGAACTCAGACTGCAGCCAATAAGAGAAGGACATCAAGTCAAATAGTTTTAAGGTAATGCTTTTGACTTTGAGAAGATCAGAATTGGAAACAGTAGCACCAAAACATATTTTTATATAACATTTCTATTGTTTAGAAGACTTTTATTTTCAAGTGGGGCCTTCTTTTTGATGTACTTTCTCATAAATGTTGATGAGAACAGACTGAATCTGAACAAATGATAGGACCATGAAACCATCAGTGTAAAGGAAATCTTGTCTAAGATCACTTCTTGAGCTGGTTTGAAAACATCTGTGTGGAACTCTAGGAAGTAAGAAAGAGAAATTATAGCTGGCTAAACCGTAGTGATAAAGTAATACAGTGTGACTTCTCCAAGGGTCACAGCACGGCTGCAGATATATTGGTGCAAGGACATTATTTATTATTGTAGGTTAGTCCAGGTTGTCTGTTGTGACCTGGGCTCTTGCTCATCTATATATCACTTTGTACTTTGTGTCTTTTATTTTGTATAGTAGAGCCACACAGAAAATGGAGTAGAGGGCTTCCACTGAATCAGATATCAGCATTTTTCTGAATCACTGAATATTAGTCAATTTTTACCCCTTTTGGGCAGTATATAATAGCGGACTACCACATGGATTGGTTGGAATAATAATACAGGCAGCATGCATGTATTTCTGCTCAAATCAAACTCATTTAGTCAGATTTTAAATGCATATTCATAAACAAATGAAACCTTTCAAGTAAATTTAGAGCGTAGTCCACTATAAAATTAGACATCTACAGCTTGCAGGTTTCCAGTGCCCTAGTTCTTAGTCACAGAGTTTGAATTGAAGTTGGGGTTTTTTTACAGTTCTTAAGAAGTTCAGAATGCTGCTGTTGTTTAAGCCAATAACTTTTGCTCTACCATGAAGAGGGGAAGAAAGTCTGAGAGACTATTGTAACACTCAATGAGCCAGACCTTTATTTCCATTCTTTTAGGGCAGTGTGCAACATTTGGATAGCTGCTACTCTAAAACTAATAAATATCTAGATGCATTGTGGTTTATTGCAGTAACTTAATCATAAGTGTGGACATTTCATTAGGTTCAGCTGCAGCTGCATCTCACACACAACTTCCTACAACAAGTAAGCTACAGTAACAGGAGTATTAATCCACCTCAGACTACGTCTTTGTAAGTTAACCACGACTCTTTGCGTGCTGCTATGTGGACAAACAAATGCTTGAATCCAATAATCTGTAGAATAAAGGGATCTTTGAATGATACTTTGAAGCTTTCACTTTCAGGAGTTGCCCTAAAATTTTCCAAAAGTTTGAATATATCTATTTGGTAGCATTGTAGCATGTAGTAGCATGGCTCTGGGTGAGAGCTGTTTTTATGAAATAAAGTAAATGTTGTTTTACATTTCTAATGGTTGTAGTGTATTAAAAGTCAGCACATTATATTGGTGCAACGAGACCAACGAGGCAGTCGTGTTTGAGCAATTTGACATTGTACTTACTGGGGGCACCCTTGCACCTTGCACTTGTGCTTTAGTGTTTAGGGAAATTAGAAATGTGTAAGAAATTCTTCTAGAAATTGAGATATTCCAATCTAAACCAAAAATGTCTACCTAGAGACTGTGCTAGATGGACAGTCAGCTGCTTACCAAAGTCAGTGGTTTTTGTCCTGTATGGATAATCAATCTGTGCACCAAATGTTGCAATCTAACAAGGAGGTGTCAAGATACTGAGACAGAATAAGTGAAAATTCAGATCCAGTGGTGGCTAACTTGTTGATGTTAAACATATTTACCATCTTAGTTTAACAGTTTCTGTCATTATTAAATTTTTTTACTATGTAATTTTTTTCTAAACAGGAAGCAGTGGTGTGTTGCAGCACAAAGTTTGAAAGCACTGTTGGCCTGCAAAAAGAGCACGGGAACCAGCAATCGAATAAAAGGATAAATCCTAGTGGTGATGGTGGTGATTACACTTGTTACCAGCCATAATGAGATCAGAGTCACCACTGTCTTGCTCAGATGGAGATTTATACAGACACAGAGAGGTCCAGCTGTCTTCCAAGGCTCATAGCCTAGCAATAAAGACAGATCTGCTTGAGAAGCTGGGAGCTTAAAGGGGGACAGCCATGATAAAAAAATTCCTGTGACGCAACAAACATTCAGGGTAATTTCACACTGTGGAGAAAAGCGACTTTTTGGACCGTTAAATGAGGCACAATGACCGTACTTGCAGTCAGCACCTACTGTTTTGATGATTGGACAACTAATGCCTAACTCTGCTTTCACATCGTGAACCATTTAAGTAATGTGTCAGTCTCTTCCGACCAACTGTGGGTGGTAGGACATGCATGATTGCGTCCATGTTGGAGTGTGTAGCTACACACTTTTTAGTGCTCTGGTATTTCTTTTCATGGAGGTTTTTGATGAGTTGACCAAAGTGTGGATTTTGGTCAGGTTAATGTAGATTCACTGCTTTGGGGTTGATTAATCAGTAAAGTTGCAGTTTACATCCTAGACATGTGATGTTTTTTTTATTGAAGATTGCAAGAATTTCATAGATGGACACCAAATATGAGTGTCACTAATTCAGTATCCAACCAAATGTGAAATGTGGTCACAATCTCAGAGGGTTTTGGCATTTAATAATGGCTAGAAATGTATTTTTTATCTACCATTATTGTGTTGTTGGACATTTGTGTGAAACCTTTGTGTATATTAATTCTTAAAAATATTGCCAAAGACTGTCTTTTTTTTTAGGTTACATAGACCTTTAAGGCTGACGACCTGATCAGTTAACTGTAAGAGGCAGTCTGGTGCAGCTGCTGCTCAACTGACCTAAGCATTTGTCGTGAGATATAAAATTGTAACATACACTCACTGGCTATTTCATTAGGTTCAGCTTGCTAGTACAGGGTTGGACCCCACTGGCCTTCAGAACTGCTTTAATTCTTCATGGCACACATTCAACAAGTTGCTGGAAACATTTTGGTCCATATTGACATGATAGCATCACATAGTCCCTGCAGATTTGGCAGCAGCACATCCATGATGTGAATCTCCTGTTCCACCACATCCCAAAGGTGTTCTGTAGGATTGAGATCTGGTGACTGTGGAGGCCATTTGAGTGCATTGTTAAATGCATTGTTGCTGCCACGTTATTAACTTTAGGTATTTCCATTAACAAACAGTTAAGCAGGTGTACCTAATGAAATGGCTGATAAGTGTATTGTAACATACTGAAGTGATGATAGGAAAGTTACTTGCTAATCTTTTTCATTTCCCACCTAAGTAGTTTTGGAAAAATATTTGTTGTTAAATAATATATACCAGGAAGCTCTGCCGAGTTTATATAGGAGCCAGTTGATGTGGTTGCTGGTTGTTCACTAGTTAAAGTCATCATAGATGGCTTAAATTATTTTTTTCAGGTAGTCTTCCTGCTAGTAAATGTGAGCCAAATTGCAGAAAAATGGTTTAAGTAACTTATGCACAGTGTTACCGCTCTGAAACAGTTTTTTAGTCTCAGCTCTGCTTTTTCCCTTTCACATTCAAGATCAGACTCATAGACTGCTATGAGTGGTGTTACGCAGCAGTGTGAGGAAATTTGCATTATTCATTAATATTTTGATTATCTGGAGGTGAACCTAGGGCCACACCTCTAGCCAATTGAAGTAAGTGGTAATAAATAATGCAGATTTTAAATAAATAGCTTCCTATGCAGGCTGCTAGAAGGCAGAAGGTAATCCTGGCTTTGAGGAAAGATGGATTTAGAAAAATCTGAGGGACTGTTGTTGAATAAAATGTCACAATGACAGGAGCATAATGACTTTTTTAAACTGTAAAATGCTTTATTTCACCTGTGAAGCTGACAGTTTTCACTAGCAGATGTTGATAATAGTATAAATTAAACTTCTAAAGGTAGAGCTTTCCATTACAGCTCACAATAGGAACCAAATAAAACAACCTTTCATTTGTTTTTTGTAAAATAGAACCTTTTCAAAGGGGATGTAATGTCAAATGTTAGGCACTAAGATAAGCTAAATGCAGAAGGGTTTTTGTTCTGGTGCATACCAAAGTGCACAACAACCAGTCTTTCAGTCATTTTTCAGCCTTTTCTGTGCAACTGCAAAGTGCAGGTGGCATGTAAAGGATTTTCATGTCTTGTTTTAAAGTGATTTTAATGATGGTGCCACAAACAACCAAATTTCCCACTGCTCACTGTACAGATTTCAGTAGCAGTGTGTCTGTGCATGTAGTCAAAACCTTGGATTATTCCAGCATTTTCATCCTTTTTTTTTTTTATTTTTGTCTTTTTTGCACCTGGGGTAACAAACCATTGTATTTACTCACAAACACTAGGTCGGTCACTTTTGCATAAATAACTATTGTCCCTTTGCTTATTAACAAGACATTTCAGGGTCACCAACTTCCAGTTCTGTGGAAGCAGATTATTTTGTGGAGTCTCAAATAAAATACCACAGTAGCACTTTATGAGTCTCGCCCCAGTTGTATGAATTTCTCTGTCTGGACCAGCAGGGAGACTTCTTTAAAGCGGAAAGCAATTAAACACACAGGCTGAACCAATTCACTGTAGCTTTGCTGAAGTGTAGCAGTAGCAGAAGGAGGAGAGAGACCAAAGCACCAGCGTTATTCACCACCATGTCATCTCTTCTCCACAGCAAGAAAGGGACTGCATTAGTAGCAGAACAAATACAGAGCAGAGAAAGGAATGGGCTGCTGGGAAAACAAGTTTTCACATTCATCTGGCAGCAGAGAAGTATGGAGAAAAAGAAGAAGACAAAGGGCAGAAAACGCAGGGGATAACAGATGGAGGTACAATATCTGGTTTGGAACTGAGCCCACTTTCCCGTGAGGATTGAAGGTGACATTTCACTAGGTGCCCCTTCCACAGGCATCAAGTAAACTGTTCTGCAAGACAGGCCAGTTGAGGGTACATATCTACACTGCCAACTTTATTATGGTGCAATATGGTGGGCCCAACAACAGTGCTGCTGTGTACAGTTGAAACCCACTAATGTTGTATGGGGCAAATGATACTGGAGCCAAAATGTTATGGTATTACGGCCGGGATATCACTGTGTTCAGGTTTAAATCAAATCTCTAATATCCCTGTCGTGGTTATAGGTTTCATTTGAGCATTTGAGGGGACACGTGAAGCACAAGATCGAAGGAAATTTTGATGACGAACCACTGCATGTCCTGCATTCTGGTGAATTTTTATGTACCAACTTGTACCTTTTCTGCACCTGGGACACAATTCTCCTGCATATTTATGAAGGTAACTTTCAGGTAACAGTACTTGAACATTCACTGTGTACCGACATCCCAAACCAGTTTTATGAGGACTCAAACTGCCCTAAAAATACTGCACTAACCTTGAATCAAATTACTAGTTTCTTTAGCATTTCATATTCAAATTGCTTGAAATTTGCCACTTCCTGGAAAGGTGTAAGATTTATTGTGTCCAGGTGTAAACTAGATCTCTAATACCCCTGTCATGGGTGTAGTTTTCATTTGAACATTGAGGGGGGTCAAATGAAGCATAAGGTTTAAGGAAATTTTGATGATGAGCCACTCCTTGTCCTCCATTCTGGTTAGTTTTTGTGCACCTATTTGTATCTTTTCTGCACCTTGGCCACTCATTCTTTCCTGTTTATTTAAGAAAGTATCCTTCAGGTAACAGTGCTTGAACATTCACACTGTGCTGAGATCCTAAATTATTTTTCCGACCGCTCAAATTGCTCTAAAAATGCTGCATGGCTAGCTACTGCAAGCTAACTGAGCCATAAGCCTGCAAACAAAGTGAGGAGATGATTATCAAGCTCAGGGATCAAACATTTAAATTCTTTTGAATACTGTGGATGTTAGAGGAATATATTGCATTACAAGTGCACAAGTAGCAACCTCTCTTTAACACTGTGCAAAAAACATAACTATGTTATAATACAGGCCAGCATTTTCAAGGTGAGACCCTCTGATTGTGTGGTGCAAATACAATTCATGTCATGTGGTGAGGCGTGTAAAAGCAACACAAGGTCTGTATTATTCATGATCAGAGATTTAATATTGCATGGTGTTTAACTTTACAGTCACTGCATATTTCAAAACAGTAACACTGAAAGTGTGACGGAGCTGCATGTGAGAGCACTTGGCAGTTGCCAGTTTAAGCCCCAGGAAGGATTGGGAAAACAGGGAAAGTCTCTCTTTCAACAATTACTTTTAAGGACCTGGTAACAGCACTGTGCTTCTGTGTGTATGTGATGAATTGGGTGGCCACACTCCTCTGAGTGCCCAGATGGCGTTTGCCAGTGATGCAGTTTTTAGCTTTAACCTTCAATCCTTCATCGCACACATCCCCATACAGTAAACCCACTGCACACACGCACATATGCATGCTCCCTGTTGGGTCTTTCAGTGCTCCCCAGTGGTGCAGCCCAACACTGAGGCTTCATGTTCAGGCATGACTCTCTCCTCATTAACCCTCCCATCTGGTTGCAAGTTGTGACAGTGTTTAAATGGAGGCATGCTTTTCAAGCTCAGTCACTCAATCACCACTTCCTCTCCTCAGTCTCTTCCCCCCCTCAGTCACGCCATTTTCTTGCTTTCTCTCTCCTGTGGTCCTGTGGTCTCCTGGAACCTCCAAGGTTTGTTCATCTCAAAGGTACAGACTGATTATTCAAGCTCATCGTTAATTCGGCATGGTTCAATCCCTAGTTACATGACATGCAACATGACACTGAGCATTTTCGCTGGTTACAGTAAAGGCAATAAGTTGTTGCCACCTTTGACAGAAATCTATTCAGTTTTCTTTTATTTCTTATTATTTGATGAAAAGGTACATAACTCGTGAGTAAATGAAACCCCAGTTAACAAAACTGGTTAAAATGTGATGAAGGGGATTTAATTTGTGCTGTCTGAAACATCTTTGGACAAACAGATTCTAATGGTGGCATTTACAGCCACCCAATCAAAAAAGTTGGGAATGAAATGATGTGCAAATCTCATAAACCCATATTTAATTCACAATAAAACATAGAAAACATATCAAATGTTTAAACTGAGACATTTTAGAATTTTAGTAAAAATAGCTGGAGGGAGACTTTGCAACTAATCAGGTTAATTGGCAACAGGTCATTAACATCACTGGGTATAAAAAGAATATCTTAGAAAGGCAGAGTTTCTCAGAATTAAAGATTCAGAGAATCTGGAGAAATCTCTGTGCGCAAGGGACAAGGCTGAAAATCAATATTATGCCTGTGATCTTCAGGGCCTCAGGCCTCATTAAAAACACACACAATTCTGTCATGGAAAACACTGCATGGGCTCGGGAACACTTCCAGAAATCACTGTCTGTAAACCAGAGGTGGGAAGTAATGAAGTACAAATACTTCATTACTGTACTTAAGTAGAATTTTCAGGTATCTGTACTTTACTTGAGTATTTATTTTTCTGACAACCTTTTAATGTTACTCCCTACATTTTAACACAAATATCTGTACTTTCTACTCCTTACATTTTCAAAACAGGCTCGTTACTTTTGGTTTAACACATTTGAGGAGAGTTATTATTTCATGTCACTGCGCCTTCAAACATCAAACTGATTTGAGCCTAAACAGTTACACCGATTATCCTATTGGTGTATCCATCACCAGGGTTATTGCATACAAAGAGATGAAAGAAGCAAAACCATATAATTTATGTATCATTTATAGCACCATAGTCAGGGGTTAAAGTGTGTTTTTTTGGCACAACACCAGAACGAGTGCAGATGTCCATAAGTTGTGGTCGCGGTACTTCAGCATCTAGCTAGCCCTACAGAAGAGGAGCGAGCATAAAGGGAGTAACATTTTTTAA